>JAQGCM010001076.1:0-17668 GCA_034699705.1 Hymenaphorura dentifera
TGATACACCTTGTTTGTCGTGTGGTTGTTGATTTTCGCTGTTGCTAAGCAATTTTCTAAATTTGTTTTTATGTGTCGATCGCTGCCCCTTAATATGAAAAAGACAACAAAACCTAAAAATCCATATTGGATTTGATTTATAAATGCTGCAAAATTTTGCATTAGGTTAGTGTGCAGAATTGAATACGATTCTGAATGAATCCTACTTTTAAGAAGCCAAGATTAGGATTAGTTTAGGATTTGCCAAGTTCGATTTAGTTCGATATCTAATAGGTTCGTTTCGTTCCCGTGTGTCGTAAAAATTAAAAATGTTTTTCTCGTCGATGCGATGAAGGACAAAATTCACAGGATAAGCATTTGAAATTTGCATTTTTATTTTATGCACAGCACAGCACAGCACTCTTCCTGAATTTTGCAAAAATTAAATAATTTTTTTCACCGATCGATCTGCGTTGCAAGCAAACACGCAAAACATCGATAATTCTGAAAAAGAATATATTATGGTTCTTAGCTATATGTTCTTCACAAACTTCAGAACATTTCCTAAAAATTAAGCCTGAAAATGTGTATTGGAAGACAAGCTGTGATTCATAGTCATTTATGTCGCAGGTATTATATTTCGGAATTCATTCGGATTAGGATTACTGCATGTAGCTCTGCTCTCCAAAACAAACCGCACACAATTAAATAATTAATCATCTGGTCTTCTATGTCTGTACGCAGATTTTGCTAGTAACATGTAGTACTTTTATTACTTTTGTAATTCCAATAATCAAAATTTGGCAAGTTGCAGAGTTGCAGTCGTCATCAAAAGATTAATTTCTATTAATAAAGAGCTTAAGTATTTTTGAATATCCTGTGTGTCTAGCAAGATCAATAAGATTTGACGTCGAATTGTGGAATGCAAATCTCAAAATTCCAATTAAAGCTATTCATATCTAATATCTATCTATGCTCTCCTTACAGCTGTTAAGAAAGTCGACAAAGACAACATGGAGACAAAAAATAATTTTAAGCCTGATTTGGAATTACGGTCCAGGAATTAACTGCACATTTATTTGCATTCCGAGCATTCCTTTGATTCAGATTGAGGATAATCGGATCATTTCAAATTCAAACTCTGACCACTCTTAGCTATAAATTCAAGCAAGTCGACTCAATACAAGATAATGGTTGGTTGTGGCAATTAGCCTCGGATGGACATATTGGGATCAGTTTGTAAATTTAAATTGTTGTATGCTGATTGCTGACAACGGCAACGGATCCTATTCTTATACGTATTAATTAGAGAGATTGGCGGCAGGGATATAAATTTTTTTAATAATCAGATTTTAGAGTATTGCAATTAAAGCTACGACTTACAGCGTTACAGCTGTGCTGCAAGTCTGGACTGGACGTCTGGGCTGGACTCTTTGGACTGGACTGGACTACAAGTTCTCCTCTGCTCTCCAATATGCTTCTTAATGTTCATTTGTGTTAGTTGATATTAGATAACCTAGCTAACATGTGTGATATTATTTTTTAATTCTTCCATTATCTTTTTAGCGAATACATAGTAGCTCTTGGCTGCATCACTCGTCGCCGCTGCTGTTGTGTCATAATTATTAAAATTTGACAATTCAAGTTCAAATAGAAGCAAAAAAAAAATAAACAATCGAACCAGCACACATTTCTTTTGCTCAACTTGAAATCAAATGGAGTCGACGGTTCCCTTCAAGTTGGTCTTTTGTCAGTTTTTGATAGTCTGGAGCTTTGTCGAAGGCTACGAGTTAAAGTTAGAAATTGACAGAGACGTAAATCTTTGGAAATTTCGTGGTCATTATCTGTACACGCCGAGAGTTGATGATTTAGATGGAATTATGTCAACTTCAGCCAATCAACATATTGTTGTGTCAGACGCTGGTCGAGACGTTGACGTGAATGGAGTTTGGCTAACGAAACATAATCCCGGGCGTGAAAACAAATTGGCAATTAGTTATAGTTTGAAACATGCATTGTTTACGCAAGGTTGGATCAAATTCTTGGCAGATCCGCAAACATCTTTGTTAGTCAAAACTAGCAATGAGAAAGTTCTTGGAAAGTTTTGGTCAGACGGAAGTTCTTGGTGTGATGTTGTGATTCATTTCGGACTCCAAATAATGGTATGATACCGAAGCATTTGTTTCTATAAATTAAATATGCCTGGCTTGGAGTTGGACTGGTGTCAAACTATCTAAAGATATATTCTTCAAAGTTTTAAGATTCGCCAATTAGTTCAATTAACGCACGAAGGAATCCAAAAAGAGAAAGCCACAAGCAACTTTCTCTTTTGGTGAAAGCGCTGATGACAAGGCATTGTGGAAATCCTCATTAAATCTTGTCTGGCTGATATTTTCGGGCTAATATAATTAGAAATGATGCGAAAGCCTCAAAATCAACGAATAGTTGTTTTGGGAAATGTGCAAATTCGTCAAAAATCAATATTTACTTATGCATTTCGTTAGCATATTTTGAACAACTTCCGGACTAATTTCTAAATGTTAGGTCAGAACTTATCCACACTTACCCTTATCCACAAAGCCTTTGCGAACTCGAACGCTCTACAATATATTCTGAAACTCTTCCCAAAACCCAAATAAAAATATATAATTAACCTAATTGGTCCATTTCCAGATACTACTTGAAGTTGAGACGCCAAATCCAGGAAACTACTTCATTCTGGACAAAATCATTCTTGGGATTTTCTCGAATGTTTCACAACTGGAGGGTAGACGTCTGAACCCATGCCTCCTTAGTCCATTATATCCAGACATCCTTGAAGAAAACAAGATGACTGCTGCTCCAACACCACCAACCACGAAACCGGGTGTAGTCATGACCACTGTGAAATGTCCATACCCACTAACGGCTCAGTCCAGCCCTGAAACCCGATTAGAATCTACAACTACGTCAAATGATCCAAATGCCATGACCAATCATAAAATTCATACTCAAGGATCACTAGCTACATCAGCTGATAAAGTCGGAGAACGTAGAAACACACGAGAAAGTCAGCCTCTAATTAGTATCCCACAAGAAGAAGAATCAGCAGAGCTTCCAGCTCCAATTCCAATTCCAACCCCAACAGCCCAAACCAATCAGCTTGAATTTGAAACGACAACAACAAACAAAATCATCGACACCAAATTTTCAGAGGAAAAAGCAGCAGCAGCAGAAGCAGCAGTGGAGCAGAAATTGACCAACGAAACTCCGACTCAGACTCCGACTCAAGATTCTGAAGTTGGTGAAAATGATAGCCCCATCCTAATGACAATTACAACACTCAAACCATCATCGCCCAGACCCAGAATGGAAGCTCAAGTTCGTGCAACAAATCCTCCTCCCAGTACGACACTAATGGACAATTTGGACTTAAACTTAGACCACGATTTGACACCACCGTCAAGTCATAGTCATGGTCATGAGTGGACATCGAATGGATCTGACCAAATTTTCCACCATTGTCATCTCCTCTTCATCATTTTTATCCCCTTCACAATAAACATCATCTGTGCACGTTCAACCTCCTGAATTCTCTATTCCAGCCGACTAGCCCCTTTGCTTTGCCTGAAGTGCCGGATTACGTGTTCATGCAAAAATATACCTTAGTCATCTTCATCTTCATCTTTTTCTGAAAAAACAGTCCTCTAGTCTTCCTACTTTTCATTTCCTCTCCCTTTCCAAGCATCTAACCCAAACGAAAAGAAAGTGAAGGCAAACTGATGCAAACAAGCATTCGATTCCGAATTCCCGTCAATCCATCAAAATAAATTCTTGATCGACTACCCGTCACTCGTCAGTTCTCTTTCTTGTTGATTGTACTGTATAGCATTTATTTTATGGATTTTTATGAACTCACTCCAGCGTAGTACAATGATAATGATGATATAATTTGAGAAAAGTCAAAACATCCTCAACAGCGCAAACCATTCCATGACATCAGGGAGGTGGTACACACTTAACTTTTTCTTGTAGATATAGCAATAACTATTTTATATTTATATCTATGCTTGTACGTACGTACTTACGGCATGTATACCCATGTACGCAATATAATATTTAATAATAATAATAATAATAATAATATTAATAACGTAACGTTTTAGTGTAAACATTATTCGAATGATTGAAAGCATCCAGACATTTATTTCAAGGGGTGAGTTGTTGATGAGTGAGTGAGTACGGGCGGTCCGGGCGGTTGGTCGCTGAGGGTATGAAGGAAGACTCTCCCTCACGACGATCACAAAATTTTCTCCAAAATTTTGCATACACCACACACATAAACACTTTCATCTTTCGTCGTCTTCCCTTCTTCATCTCAATCATCTATCTCACAGTGCAAAAATTGACTCTGGCTCTACATTTGTGGCAGTGAAAATTGACTCGGGGTCAATCATTCACTGTCCATTTCGTAGAAAATTAATTTAAGCACGGTAGATTTAATTTTCTTTTAAAGACGACAGCAACAGCAACATCATCAGCGGCAGCAGCAGACATAACAAAAACAATTAAATTACTATCGTAGTAGAACTAGTCGTATCGTAGGAAGGAGTAGGAGGAGAATAAGGAGAACGGTGAGGGTCATAAGGAGTAGTGGACTGGACTTGTTGGAAGTGGAGTGACCATTTCATTTGGGTGAGTTTTGGTCTAGGCTAGTTGAATTGAAGAAGGGAATGGCTGGAAATGGACTGGAAATGTACGGAGAGGAAAAGAAAGCCTTCCGTTTTTTTCCGCCTTCTAAAATGTAATTAAGAAGGAAATGGACCGTGAGGGAAAACTCTTGTGGTTCTATTGTAGTCTAGTAACAGGTTTGATAATAATAGCACGTAATGGCATGACTGGGTGTAATATGTAAGTTTTAACAGAGACTGAACAGTTGTACATTTTTTTCCCTGGTCTACATGTACGTTTAACGGTGAATGTCAGTAGTTTTTGTTTCGTGTTTCTTTCTCTCTCTTTTTTTTTGTGTTGAATGTACGTTTGTTTGTAGGTATGAATGTAGGCTTGTCCCCTCCTTTATCTCTCAAGAGTTCAGTCTTATAGCAGAGCACACCGCCGTTTATTTTGCTTCTTTTGCTTCTCAGGTGATATCTTGTTAATTTGTTGCACTAAGTCGTAAAATATCTGCAAACAAAACAGAGCAATCTCATCAAAATCAATACAAAAATATAGACATTTAGTGCTGGATTGAGTACTGGAACACGAACATAACCAAAAACCAGGTGTGTCTACTTACATTATTAACGTTGATCTTGGCTTTGGCAGAAGTTTCAAGGAAGGTGCAAGAAAATTGATGAGCTAGATTTGACCCTTGTTCTTTCCCCACAACACGCTCATCTTCTAGATCGCACTTATTGCCCACCAAAACCATTGGCACGTTGTCCGTGTCCTGAAAAAACATTCAGCCATTTATTTTATGACCCATCAAAAAGAGTCAAGTCAAATACATGAAAGGAAAAAAAACCCAATTCAATCACATCTGGTGGGTGGATCAATGGACATTTTGTTATTACCCACCAAATGCAGAACCCTAGCCAGGTCCATCTCCGGAAAAGATACTCTCAAACATAAAAACTAAATTCTGGACGTATGGCTCGACTCGAGGTCTGTCCAACAACTTCCAGCCCAGCCGAGTCCAAGTCATACAATCTTCCACCATCATCAGATCATTCATAAGAACAAAATCAAATTCAACTCACTTTGACTCTAAGAATCTGCTCCCTTAGATCTTGAAGGTCATTAAAAGTGGATTGGGCAGTAATAGAATACACTAGTACAAAACCCTGGCCGTTCTTCATGTACAGGTCCCTCATGGCAGTAAATTGTTCCTGCAAACAAAGCAATCATTTCATTGTATAAAGAAATCAATTCTTGAAATGAATCGTTACTATTAAACCCTAGCCCCCCCCCCCCCACCTTCCCCAAAAAAACAAATTTAGACTTACTGTTCCCGCGGTGTCCAGTATCTCTAGCATGCACTGCTGCCCGTCAACTTCCACCTGTTTCCTATAACTGTCCTCAATCGTTGGATCATATTTCTCAACGAAGATGCCTTGAACAAATTGTACTGTGAGAGCCGACTTCCCCACACCTCCACTCCCCAAAACTACGATCTTGTACTCTCGCATTTTCTCTGGTTTTTGGACTTTACAATCTGTAAACGAGTAAAGAACAAATCAAATTAGACTCAAATCATTTGTCAATGCTATAACTTAATTAATTCGATTTGAGATTAGTTCAATGAAGCTTCATGCCTCCCCTCTATCCCAGCCCTGCTGCCTCAGCAGCTCAAACACATTAAGTCTAGCTCGTTAGTCGGACTCATGATGAGATCGAATTTGAATAATTATCGCTTGAAAACTTCAAGAGAACTTGGCTGGCTACCACATTTCTCTCTGCGTGAAAACTACTAGCTAGGTACAGAAATACAGCTGTATTGATAAACACATCAAAAATTGGAATTGCCAACCGTACGCCGTACACCCTTCAATGTAAGTACAAGTATGAATCGAGGAGCCAGTTAATTTTCCCCCAATGCTCAACTGATTTTCAACTGAAATTCAAGTTTGACTCAAACTCCTTGCAAAACAGAGGTAAACTTTTATCAAAGTAACTAAAGCAGACGGATACTTAACCTAAATTTACTTTTACTGCGAAGTACAAGGTCTCATAAAACGGAAGGCCTTGGCCCAACAAACAGCACCCTACATAAGTGATAGTACTTTGTCAATTGAATTCTAAAGTCTTTTTTTGGAAACCAAACTAAACCCTAGACACTATGCAAGCCTTGCCAAACAAGAAAGTGAAAAGATGAATCAAACAAATTCAAATCAATTCGGGTTAGATAGAAGTGGAGCTGAAAACATCCAAGTACATAGTCAGTCTCTCAGCTTTTCTAGAGCCAAAGTTCTAGTATTTCCAGTCAACACTTGAGAAAGCGGGTAGTTCCTAGTTCGCTAGTTGCCTTTCGTGAGGAGTGAAAGTTTCTCAACTATCTCACGTAGTATCTTTCTGAGCCAGGCCGCAAAAACCGCCCAAAACCCGAAGGGCTTTTCGCTTTTGGACAACGAAAGTTCTCTTTGAATTTATTTTACAATTCTAAGCACAATACACAAGGTAGCGCTTCACAAAATTCTGTTCTCATCTTCATCCGCTCTCTTCACCAAACCAACATTCATACCTGGTTGGTTGGCGTCAAGGGAGTCATTTCCCAAAATCACTGAGTGTTTTCACCATTTAAGAATTGACTCTTAGACTCCAAACACCTCGCAAAACTTTCTCCATACATTCATACAACTCTTGAGACTACTTTAACTTTTCTTTCATCCTCAAAAGTAAATGAAGGAAAGCAAGAACTAGAAAACTTAGTACACTCCACAGCCTCCTTCCTACACCTTTGAATATTCAAATAAAATCCCAATCACCAATGCCAATTATTTACGCTAAACTTGTAACTGCTAACCTCCCGACCACATTGTTTTAAGCAACAACACAAAAACACAGCTCAAAAACTAAACTCGACACAACTACACACACAAGAACACCATGAAACAAACAAAAAGTACAAACCCAAGTTTAGACTTTTTTTTGCAGAAGCGAACAAATTCTCCTCAAATGGGTATTTTATTAGCCATTAATTTCATTTCATGTTCCACCATCACCATCACATCATCATTCGTCGACCAAAATTTGATTGTTGGTCTTGGTGCGCCTGCTAGCTGCTGCACGTTGCTTTCTCAATTCGTCCGCAAACAGGTGCTCACATTAATCCTTTACGATTCAATTCGATAAAGTGCTCTGCAGCAAGGTCTCAATTTTCAGTTCAAATACCAGAAGAGCAAAAAAAACCAAGTGACACCACAAAACGTTACACTATAATTAAGAGCAGAGCCCTCAAAAAGGAACTCTTGGGCCACAGACAACATGGGCCTCAAAAAAACCACTGGCCGTGCCTGCCATTTAGCTGAGTCGTGTAAATCTGTCTGTTTTGATTACTATTAATTAAACTCCCCGACAGATACGTAGCTGCAAAATTCAACTAATTCACAAAGTAATGCTAATTATTCCAAATGCCATGTTTAATCAGCAACCCAGCAACTTCAAATTAAGAATCTTCCTCCCGACGAGTCTGATGGAGTCGGAGTCATCTCAACACTTCTACTCACAAAGCCAAATGCCAAGAGGGACCCCAAATAGTGGAGTAAATACTCCATTTTGAACTAGCTAGCAGAGGTTAGTCTATGACTTGAGACATTGAAATCAAATTCAGAAAAGACTGGCTTCCACTTTTTCGACGGAGTGATCTACCGCGTAATTTGTCCAACAATACATGCATTTGGCACGGTAGCGTGCCACAGTTGGTGTGGATTTCATTTGTATTTCAATATTTCAAGGAAATAGTGTACGAAATTTCAGCTCAATCGGAGGTCAGGTCTTCGCAGTTCCCCTCTCAGCTCAGTGATATGCTTTATCAAGCTTCTTGTTAAAAAGTCGAATAAATTTAGGTGTATTATAAACTAATTAAACGTCGCTAACTTTATTTTGTATTGAAGTCTAGCAGTACGATAAGCTCTACAAAGCCCTACAGAGAAGTAAAAAGAATTGACAAAACAAACTCCCAACTCTAACGTCCAACCACAACATGAATCGAGAGCGAATTTCTGATTTTCAAAAAAGAAGGAGGAGAAGGAAATCCAGTCTAATAATCAAAGAATGGGGTCGAAATGAAAACAAAGGAGTCGAAAACAAAGTTGAGGGAAAAGTCCCGAAAGAGCGAAAGAGAAAACGAGAGAAAGCAAGTGAAAGCCTTGTTTGTTTTCTCTATCTCTTCTCACTCAGTTAACTCTTTTTTTTTCCGCTAACCACAATTCTCTCGTTTGGGGAATTCCATCTAAAACTCCGAGCAGGCTGGGGCTAAGAAAGAAGGCCGAACCAGCTCCATAGCCCTCAAGCCGCTTGCCTCTGTTCTGTACAGTAACAGTGTACAGCGTACTGTAAAACTCTAGCGTCTAGCCTATTATTTATTGACTAACCCACCTCTGAAATGGTTTCAAATGAAATAATCATAGGAATGGAGCTACTACCACTTTATATAAACAATCTTCCACAACACACACAACGACACATCTCTCTCTCACTCTAGTCTTGCCCTACAAAACGAACGACCACACAGAAAAAGCGGCGGAGCCCACTCTTCGGTTTCCTTTTTGAGTCCTCAAACAAATAACAACTATAGCCACAACGTCAGGGGTAGAAAACCCGGGTCTATTTTCCTTCTATTCCATCCCATGATTCCATTCCTAGCATTTTGAGGTTGAGATGATGAAGAAGAAAGTGCCTGACTCTGACACACTCTCAGGTAACCTCAAAAAACAAAAACAGACAGAGACAGCGAGAGAGAGAGAGAAAACAGACACCTAGGAATCCAGCTATTCGGCCGCATTCTCCGGCTAGGTACTTGAATCAAACATTTCCCTTTTCCATTTGCACTCTAATTCTCACTCGCCTCGTCGTCGTCCTCGACTCTCTGGACTTGGACCATGCGACCTCATGGCGTTTTGGAATTTGGATTCCAGGGAGTCAGTACGAGTCGTGTCAGCTGTCATGTCTTGTCACTCACTCACGTCACTCCAGCGTCGATTCTTCTTCCGTCAATTCCACTTCCCTCACTCAACCCAAACACGAGTGCCCCACTTCATTTCCCTCTTTAAATATTAAACACAGGCTCCTTTCTCCAAACACACTCTACTTAGCATGTACAACTGTACAACTCCTGGGGTCGCACACCCTACACCCACACTCAATGAAAACTTAAAGCATTCCTCTCATCCCTCACTCACGAAATTTACGTTTACTAAACTAAACCCATCCAAAACTTGTCGTTTATTGCTAAAAATTCAAATTGAAATTTCGAATCTTTCCAGAATCCTAACAAATTAAATAAGTTTTGTAGAAGAGCATCCTGAGAGCCCATACAAGACAAAGAATATTGCTCAACGCCCGTACACAAATTCAAAGAAACGATCATTCCTCATTATCCTCATTCCAATTCTACCAATTCTAAATTCGTCGTTATTACCGAGCCCCGCCTGATTTCTTTGTTTCCAAAACTAAAATTAGAACATTCCTAGACGTTCTCAATTTAGTGCGCTCAATTTGATTCAATTAATCGAAACCCCACCCAAATGTGTTTCAAACAATGTTTACGATTCAATGTGGTTTAATCAATGTTTGCCCTGTGCTAGCATCGGCCAAAACCCTGCAAGTCCACCCAATCAATTTAACAATACTCGTCTGCCTTTCCTTTATTCCTTTTGGAACAATTGGAACCCGGATATTTTGTTTTATATTTTGAACTTACGACTCTGCCAAACCAAACCGAGCCTACCGAGCGTGAGAGGAATGAAAGCGACCAGAATAAATTTGGATGATTCCAGATAATTTGGTCGTAATTAAAAGCCTGAATGAGCATGACAAGGCCCACTACTTTGGTCTCGGTGCTCGGCTGGGACAGGATTGGGTCGAGGAATATCATTAAGATTTCATATGTGTCACCATCACCCATTCAAATCTAAAATTCCCAACCACTTTCCCTTCCAACAAGTCCGCTCTGTGAGAGTGAGAGGAAGAAGACGGAACGGAGGATATAAATTTTGAGGAGAAAGTAATACACAAGTTTGTATTCAGAGAAGCCCAAACTAAACTAGGCACCTGTCCTCCTAAATTTTACTCTGGAGTCTTATTTCCATACGCAGAACTCTGCTCGAGCGGCAAAGGAAGGACACTCAAGTGTAAACACATTTCAGACGTAGAATAAGACATGTGTCTGGATTGAATGCAATTACGCCTCGTGTCATTTATAGTTCATCGTCATCATACAACTCTCTCGGAGTAAGGTGAGCACATTTAGTCCCACGCTTCTCTAGAAATCCTCCTACACTCCAGCAACCCAATTATTATGTCACCCGAACTAATCAAGTGGGCGGAACACTTTGTCTCAACTCCATTCTAATTTCACACGCTATATCCGAGCCCAGTGGCCTATATAGTCTTCAAAAATTTGCCAAGCCTATACATAAATTTTATGCAGTGCACTGTTCCTGGAGAACTGTGCAAAGTCCGTCGCCTATGAACAAGGAAGGTTCCACAAACTTCTAAACATGTAACCCAACCATGACGACAACGGCCATTTGTTTAAGAACAACCCTAAAGCATTTTGAAGATTTCAATTCCAATCCCACTCAACCCAACCAACCTGACACATTTCAATACGCTCATCTTCTAGCTCTAATCCAAAGTAGTCTTCCAAAGAGCTTCACCTCATCAGATTGATAGACAATCTGCTCTCATCTCTCAGGCGATAAACTCTTCTCTGGCATCTATCTACCCCACTAAACCGAATGAAACTGAGTACGCACTTGCTCTTAATCCTGACTCTCCTGAGTGACTAGAAGGCTAGCAGGAGCAGAGCAGAAGTTCTCATCGTTCTAAAATCCTAGGAGAAAGGAAGGGAAAGGAGAGGAAGACAGGTTCACTAATTAAATCTTCATTCAATTCAAAACACAAAGATGACAGACAAAAGGATGGAACGTTGGACGAAGATTAGGCCAAGCCAATGCATATAAGACCATAAGTGGCAGCACCAGACCTACCTTCCCATTCCATTCTAGCCAACCTAGCCTTCGACTACATAACCGTGAGAAAGAATCAGAGGACTCAAACCCAAAATCCACTTTCACTCACTCTCAAGTCGTCAGAGTCAGGCTCTGGCTCAGAGAGAAAACAAAGGAGAAAACTAAACCAGAGCGCTTCGGCTTAAGCAGCAGCGAAGAGAAGAGAAACTCATATGCGGTCTAATAGGTCTTTTGGTCCATTTCAAAATCCATGCAACCCACCGAACACAACATTCGTACATGTATGTATACTAAACACAAGGTAAAGTACACATCGCACATCATGAGAAGGCAAATCTAAAGGAGACAGGAGCTCTAATCTAAACACAAAACCTCAACCGACCATGCCAGGCTCTGTGAATTATTGACCCAAATATATATCATTCCCCACAACTTCACCAACACAAAATCCAATAGAATGGGAGAAGACATTGAAGACAAATTAAGAAATATACCATACCTCCCCGTACCTTTTCCCATATCATCCTAACGTACTAATGTCTATTAGACCCCCACACACGACCTCCTAGTCCTCATCTAATAGCCATCTAATCTCTCAATAAGAAACCCAAGGAGAAAGCACTGGCTCTGCACACTGAGAAAGCAGCAGGGAAAACAGAGAAAGTAAGAAGAGACTTAATCTGGACCGAAGATAAGACCTAGACCACTCTGCCAGCCCACCTGCTCTCACTCCACTCCCAAGTCCTTCAACCTACGCTCGTAACACGTGCAGGGTCTGGGTGTTTCGAACAGTTTGCCCATCCGTACACAACCACCCAGTCGAGTCCTCTTTTCTCACATTCTCTTCGAGTCACATCACACACCCTACCCTTTTGCCCACCTCATTCTCTTATTAAAATATTTCCTGGAAACCAATCTTGTGGTGGTTGACTGGGATTGTTGGGGATTTATTTATTTTTAGATACACCCTTCACTCAGATTTACAACTTTCTTATCAAGCGCAGATCTTTTGTGGCAATTACATTACATTCTAGCCACCCTATTGGTTCTCCAATGCAAGCAAATCATTAGTTTGTACAAGAGAAAGAACAATAATTGCAAATTGTCCAATCCTGCAAGGATCGTGTTCGTTCGGCGTGGACTTGCCGCTGCCAGGCCGAGCAAGTTTAACTTATTCATGGAACTTTCTCCTAGCAACATGAGAGGAAATGTAGGACAGA
Organism: Hymenaphorura dentifera; assembly: GCA_034699705.1. Lineage (NCBI taxonomy): Eukaryota > Metazoa > Arthropoda > Collembola > Poduromorpha > Onychiuridae > Hymenaphorura > Hymenaphorura dentifera. Next base: position 12,871 of record JAQGCM010001076.1, read on the forward strand.
GCAATGCATGCATGCATGCCATCCATGATCTACAGAATCTAGTATAGTATTTATTATGTATGGATACAAAAGGAAATAGCTAGGTTTTTAAAAACAACAAAAACATCCATCTCCACTTCTCGCAACATTGGCTTCGGATCTTCAGCAAGAACACACGCAACAGGAAGGAAAAAATGAAAAAAAGTACTTCCAATAAAGCCTTGCACTACACTAAACTTATGCCTTCCATTCGCGAAATGCGGAACCAAAACAAACATGGCTGGGAAAGAAAACAAGGCCAAAAAATATGCCTATATTATTTTATTTTATTTCTTTCTTCCGGTTTTCTTCCACCTCTCGTTCTCATTGATTTCTTTCATGCTCCCATACCTTGCCTTGTCACTGAAACCAAACTAATACATGCAATAGAATCCCAAAAAATGAATAGACTAGAGCGACTACATAATACAAAATTCATAGCCAATTCCTCCATGCAATTCAACTCAACTCCAATTCAATTGAATTCAAACAAACAAGCTCAGAGAACTCAACAAAACGTTTCCAGAATTCCCTAAATAGAACAAACATGAAAGCAAACAATGATCTAGGTCAATCCGCTCCGCACGCCTTATTTAACTCCAAACAACTCCAAACTTGTTTTGAACATTTACAATAAGTTTTTCATTGGTCTTTCTCTCTCTCTCTCTCTCTCTTTCCGCCTCTTCTTCGGTGATCACTGTGATTTGTCTGTGAGTGTGGTGGAGGATTGAGTGCATTTATTCCTGTTATTTGAAATAAAAATCCTACAAGTGTATCACTTTTGTCAAAATCACTCAATTCACATCACAGCCTGATCGTCCATCGACAAGAGGAAACTTAGGGAGTAGTTCAGTTCCCAGCTCAAGCTCAGTGCAACCTTTGCACAAAGTCGAATGAAAAGAAAAGAGTGCAAAAAAATTGCATTGAATGGAATCAAATACTCTTGCATTAGCCATGTGTATTATTAGCTCCAGCAAATCCAGGGCATCACGTATCCTTCAAATCTAACTCCTACCTCAAAGACATCCTCTGAGAAAATATTGTCCAGCAATGATTGCAATTTTTCAGATAAAGCAGTAGAAGCCCATCATGAAAAGCTTTTTCAAAACCTCACCTTTTCCACGATTCGAATTCATCAAAAATAGAGCGAGTCCAACTTTTTCCAAATATCAATAAAGCACACTAAACCACCACAGTGCCAAAACGTGCTTCCAAGCCCAACTCTAGAGTTAAGTGCCGTAAAACAAAACCTGGAAATACAACACAATTCCCTCTCTTCCTCATTTCTCACACAACTAACAACAGTAGCTCACAATTCAAATTCAAACGAAACGAACCACAATCCGCAACCTGCCTCTCGTGCCCTTCCTGTTCCTCTTGTTCTTATCGTCCTAATCCCGTAATCCGAATTTGAACAAACCAACACCAACAGCTTATAGCTGTGATCAAAAAAAAATATTTAGAGTGGAGCAAACTCTGGAAAGGAGGACACCGAAAAAGAAACAGACAGAGCTCCCAACTTGACTGCCTCAACCGAGTCCGAAACAAGGAAATAATTCACTTCCTTCTTACTCCAAATTCAACTCATTCGTACAGAATGCATTTCAATTCTACAACACCGAACGTTCAACTATTAATTACGTAGTGGTATTGTCTATTGTGCCGCGGAGAATGACTTTGGACATTGTACTGCTTTCAAACAATTAATTCCATGCAAACTCATTCCCCAAACTTCTTCCTGTTGTTCCACCATTTGACCTGATAAAATTTGTGTCGGTCAATGACGTGGAGGACTGGTGGAATGGTGGTGGTGGACCTGGACCTGGGAAGGAATGCAGCAATCGTCGCTCCGTTCTCTTTTACTACGCTATCTAAACTACACCATTTGCAATTCACTCGACTAGATATCAGAGTAAAAACCGATCAATAGCTTTTATGGACCAGCATAATTCCTAAACTAAACCAAACTAAACTCCAACCAAAAAGAAGCATGAGCAAGATAGCTTAGCCACCATACAAAACAAGAATATCTTTAAGCTCACTTCCACCTCACCGCAAGTTTTCATATCTTGCCAATACTTTCTATCAAATCAAACCACGTTATCCCTATCTCCAAGAAGTATATAAAATATTTTATCAACTTTATTAAAACACGAACGGATATGGGTTACCGTCTACCGTCAGTCAGTCACTCTTCAACCGACCGCTCAGCACTTACTTTACTTCAATTTGTGGTTCCACAACAACCAGCAAAGTAAAGTAGGTTAGGTTCCTTAAATAAAAATTTGAAAAATTGAAAAAGGAAAACACAACAAACATACTAAAGAGGTAAAAGATTAAATCATGAAACATGTACGTTGGTAACGGAAACTGCTGAGTTCTTTGGCGTAGTAAAATTGGGGTTGTTTTGAGATAGAGGACTTGTAGTTTTGAGATGTCACAGTCACTGCCTGGGCATTGCGTTGGATTCCTTCAAATCCAATCAATTTTCGTCAAGTGGTTGTCCCATGCATGTTCACGTTTGATTGTGATCATCCTTCATCCTAGCCTCGTAGAGCTTTTCTCTCTCTCTCTCACAAAACTCAACTCTCACAGGCTGGATGTGCTGTGATGACATGTACATGTAGTCACAAAATTCCTACCAATTCCACCGTTTCCCTCACAAAACTTTCCTCTCACAAAGTCAATAGCTTTTCGGTTAGCCAGGCTTTCACTACACTACATTACACTCCGACTCACTTCACTACCTCTACCTCACTATACACCATCCCCATCACAAAATTTCTCCAATCCACATCTAATGTAATGCAAAGTAAACTCTACTAAAACCAAACCAACGAAATATGACGACATGCATTGACGTGGATGCTATATGCTAGGAAACGCTCAGCAAAAACGAATCCTTTCGAACTATACACTGCACAACATTCTCATCCTATCCACCATTTCCCTTTTCATTCCTCCTAAATTATGGTAAATTATGCACAAACAAATTAATTGACAGCGATCCAACCGACGACAAGAGCATTTGCTCGAATGGAGCTTACCACAAATGGATTCATGACCAGCACGACAATAAATGTCCACAAGCTCAAACGCATAGTATGACGAAGCGGCGGCGTATGAGTAAAAAAAAATTATTCAACACATCCATCAGCTCATTTAAACTCCAGCCGCCTTGTTTGTTCGTTCAACCGTTTCATTTTCACGTCACATTTGGCAGCGGTATCAAAAAAGTGATTTTTTGCCCCATTCAAACTAAATACTACATATATATGCCCAAGTCCTCTTCATGTCACTCCTTCAATTATTGCAAAAGAAATTCGTCCCAGTTCCACCACATGTGGTTCAAAAAACGCGTGCCAGCCCAGCCATGCCTTTGCCCCCAAGAAATCAAGCCCATCTCTTAATGGTGAAAGTTTCCAAACTTTCTCCAAAGGAAAGTCTACATTATAAGTACTTCTAGCCGAGCTTTGAGCAGACTTTATTTTGTTTACAGAGTCAAGAAGATGAACCCATCCAATCTTCTCTCATTTGAGACAACGCAATAGTCGAATGTACCGTCTAGTTGACAGGGGATTTGGTTGGCCCAACTCAACCTATTGACCTTCGACTGAGTTTCCACCGGTTGGACCGTCCTAGCCTCCTAGCAAACAACCAAGGGAAATGTTTCTACACAGGCACACTACCGACACCACGTATGTACTGTACAACTCAGGTTCAGAGCGGCTTGGAGCTTAATTATCTATTCACACAGCCACACAATTTACCAAACCGTCACAACAGCAGTGCAGTGACAGTGACACAGGGACGCAAACATTGTATTTTGTATTGGTTCGGTATTGTTCACAACATTCACGTTCGTCCGACCCATTCGATAAAGTTGTGCCTAACCAAAACCTAACAAGTAGTCAGACGAAGAACTTGGACAATTTCTGTGACCGAACCGAACCAAACCGACCACGGATGTTAAGAACTATGCATGCACAATGTACAATGTGCATGAATGCCTTTGGTTGTCCCTCTACACACCACACCAAAGTATCTTGAGGCTAAATTCTTTGTAGACAAATTGAGTTTCAAATCAACTTATGTGGGAAAGGAGTAAAATAAATCCATTTTCTCTTCTCTCCTCCGTGTCTCATTCTCAAAGTGAAAGACCCGAAAGCTCTGCTGTCATGTCAAAGCCACGCCATTTAAATGTCAAGGACAACCAGAGCAGCAGCGGCTTCCACCTTCCTACATTCTAAATTCTAATCTCCTGTGTTTCCCGAGTACTTTAGCAGCATTCCAAAGCTTTCACTAGATACCAACTCTCAGAGTAAGGAATTTCCTAAATGATCTGACTTCCTGTCAGCTTGTCAAACTTTATAATCAACACGCCCTGATTACTTTCCAAACTACCTACCATATCAACCGAGCAAAGGATTCCTCCTGGCCCTCACCTTTTGACAATCCGCCCTGCCTTCCATGGATTCCATCTAGCATTCTATCATCCGTCCCTGCCCTACCCATCTAATGGGTTTCTCTGGAATTGAAATCAGTTAATTCTATTTTCTTGACTCTTTTGACAAAAAAAAATATAGAAAAGACGGAGACGATGAACACGAGTTTGAACATTAAACTCAAACGAGCCAGAGGGTTTACACTTTTCTTCGTCTCCTTTTCAATCTCAACTCTCTTGTTCCTCGTATTCCGCTTACACAAATCTATTCAATCTCATCTCATCTCCAACATATTTTCTATGCAGGATTACTTAATCCAATCCTCATCTCCTTCT
>JAQGCM010001077.1:0-17639 GCA_034699705.1 Hymenaphorura dentifera
CTTTTTTATATTTAATTCACTCCTTCTTGTGTTGTGCAGCGCCGCTTATTGATTAGGTGGGCTTTTCATTCATCAAACTATCGTCCTAACCGCAGTTAGGTGGTCCTTCAACATATGAACAGAAATTAAGGAACTGAACTGAGCAATCGAAGGCCGTAATTGTCCGGGCGATAATACTTGTCAACCATAAGGTAGTGCCACAATCGTCAGAAAATTTTGCTCAGAGGGGGAAAAAATTCAAGACTGATAGAAATCCTCTCCAAAGTACTGGCTCCAATGAGTGCTGGGAGGTATTGAATCGTCAGTAAAAGAACATAAACTTGATGCCAATCTGCACTACTCAATTCATATTAAACTATTTCAGCGGTTAGTGTGACTGAATTAGACAAAATTTAGAATAAATGCCCAAAGTGCCGGGAATATTCCAGGGTATGTTCCCCAAAAATAGATTCACTGGAATTTCGCAACCCTAATGCAGACACTAGAAATATTAAAACCCCAACTTTGTTAGCTCTCAGCTAGAGTGTTATTTGCAAAGTTATAGTGGGTTATTGTTGAAACCCAAGTTCAGCAATAAAATAGTAGTTAGAAAGAAATGATCTAGACAATGCGGTGATGACAACCGAGCTCCCAGTCATGCTCTACTTGATTTCGGCAAAGTGAGCTACGTACAGGCGACAATTTCTTAAAGTCAGCAGAAAAGACGTCAATCTTATGCTGTATTTTGATAGAATCTGCCATTGCACGCTATTCGGTAGCTCTCAAACGTTGTTCAAATAAATTCATCTCAATCAGTAGTAAACGCTGTGTGATGCTTTATCAGTTTATGATGTCACTTTTGTGACATATTATTTCATCACCGCTGTGATGTACCCCCATACCACACGCAGACTTTCCTTTCCAGCTACTAATAAGTTTCCCCATTGGGGGAACATCAAGGAGCTTCACAGAAATCTCTTTGATGGCCGTCCGCCCATATCCGCCGAAATTGTGGTTGTTGTGAATGCAATGGCATATTGAAAGTACACAGCGCGATCCCATTACTTTTGAACTCTAATAAGATACAAGATCAAAGAAGAACTTTATATTGAAATCCAGCGCTTTTCTTATTTTGTAAATAAAACTATATTGAACGCCATAATTTTCCTTCTTGGAAACCTTTAACGGCGAGATTATCTAGTCTTATCTAATTTTAAGGTTTTTCCGGTTATTCTATAACATCAGTATTCGGTTCGGAAATTTATCCCAGCTCGTCGATCAATTTCATCTTACAAAATCTTACGTTATAAGCTAGGAACAGCAGTTCGATTCTCTAAATAAAACACAGAAACCGCACAGCAAAATTTCAATTCAGAAGCAGAGCGTCTGCCGCCTTGAATTCTTCAAACTTGGTTTAATTATTTTTATGCTTAGATTTTCCTCGAAGGGTTGTTTCTCAGAACTTTGCAACAAAGTGACAAATGAAATCCTGCAGTACCAGAGAGGGGAAATCTTTTACGATAGAAGTGAATGCTCGCAGCTACATATAATTTCCAAACTAAGTTCCAGGAAAGAGAGGAACCAGGGCACTGGGAATTCTTTTGTGCACGGATCCAATCAGATCATAACTCCCTCACTCTTTCACTCCAAAGTTTTCTTTGAATTCGGGATCATCTGCATTAGTAGTTTAGTTTGTCCGTTAGTATACAGTCTATTTTTTATTGGTCATGAGTACGGTTGTATTATACAAGTTTATTTGCGTTTGTAAATCCGACCTGCACCTATCCTACCAAAACATAAATTCGACTTTTATTTTTAAGCTGATTCCAGGTCAAAATATGTTTAAGCGATCAAGCCAATAATTGATGTAATGAATTCTGGTTAGGTTCAATAAATATGTTTGCTTCCAATCTTTAATATTAGCACAAGGGTGCCTCGAATAAGATCTGATTGGTGCCTTGGTCATGGTTGTAAGTTGTAGGGCGTAAATACTATGCTCTGGGGAAGGCTAAAAGTGAAATATTTGCACTTCATTTTCATATTATCTTTCATAAAATGGCCCCAGGGCAAGACAAGTGAGTTTGCCGTTTTTGCAGTGCTATAAAATATGGACGGAAATACTTCATTCGTTCGAAATGAATAAAAAATATTAGTTGCAAGTATTATTTCAGATTTCGTAGACATTTCCTGTTGTGTAAAGCGGTGACATTTTCCAAGTAAAAATTCTACAAAAAGCATTGCCCCTTTAGCGTTTCTTATATTGAAAATGGAAATGCCTTAACTTTCTGTGGGACGAAAAGACATGCTTTAAATCTTATGGATTCAATAAATCCTGCCAGCTTGAAGTTCTAGTACACACAATTTCATAGGTACACATGAGTATGAATAAGGGGATTTTTGCAAACATCTGCTGCCTTCCGGCCTACCGTCGCTTTGAGTTTGCTCCAGAAAACTCCAGTCAATTCTTCTTGCTAGAATTTGGAAGTTTAATGTACCCTACACCCTCCAGTCATTTTAATGCTGTCACTTTCATAAGCTGAACTTGGCTCTTATTTTTTTGGTAGAATCGAGGAAGTAAATAAATTTCTGAAATGATTTGAAATTTTATGAGCTCATTCCCGTTAGAGCGGTTCTTACCACACTAATGCAACTATGCAACTTCTGTCCATTGTTAATCTCACCTTGCCCTGGTCATTTTGTGATTCAAAAATGTTATCATTTTTCTAAAATTTACAATTAGACGGTGACGGGATATTTATTTGGCCCGAATAATTGATATTTGTTTTCATATGTCAACAAAATGTGCAAGATGCTGGTAGTAATATGTGTACTATGTACTACTGCAAACCGAACTCTAATGTGTTTGTTCAGTGTGGTTTGCCTTTGTGTAATGTGTGCCAATACTCGAGTTACTTACTAATATGTTTTTATTTGGCAAACAAATTATGAGTGACGTGAAAGTTAAATGCTTGCCCAATAATTCTATGTCTCGAAAACTGAAGATAAACTAAAGAGTGTTTTCTTTTCTTGATTGATATTTGACAGATCACCCTATGCACCGTCGGCTACGGGGACATCGCTCCGGTAAACATTTCACACGTTCAAAATTCAAACTAACCCCAACTATGCTTGCCACGAATCTTCAAGCCACTATTTTCTCCAAGAAAATCAAATATCTCAAATACTAACTGTTGAGACTGTAGTACTAATTTTGTCTTCTAATTCCAGACCACATGGATGGGCAAACTCATCGCCTCCTTTTGTGCTCTCATGGGCATCTCATTTTTCGCACTGCCTGCCGTAAGTCCGAAACAAATAATGAACTTGCTATATAAGATATCAATTTCAAACGTCTTCCGGGGCGCTTTTTGCCCAGTTCTTTGCACACTGAAATGGTATCAATTCCAAAGTAAGCAGGTTTCTCAATCTGGGAATACATCCAGTGTTTCTTAGTACACGAATAACAAAGGCCAAAAAAAGCAATCCTCAAAGGAAATTAAGAAATCAGACATATAGAAGCAATAAGCAATTGCCTCCTTTGGGAGAGAGATCTTACTTGTGCCGCAATTTTCATTAAGATTTTGTGACATTACTAGGTACTTATTGGCACGACCCATTTCATTGGCACACCATTCCATCCGTCCGTGACCGCTTCGGCGGTCACATTTCTTGACCGATTAGCACTTTAGCACAACATTTGATTGAAGTGAAATCCAATGAATTGGAAGCGGATGGTTTTCTGCCAGAAGGAATGAAATTCATAACCACTACGCTTCGATTAGATATAGCAAATCAAATTGTGCTTCGGCTTCCGGTCTTGCAAACAGTAAGACCGGATGTCGATGCCCGATCCAATCAAATGCCAACTTACCATTGTTGAATACGATCAATTAAAATTTGGTCGGTCGGAACTTAAGACTTGATCACAAGACCGGATGTCAATCAAAGGATTGGTAGAGCTTCTACAGCATTCTTGAGGATTTTACATGGAATGTCCTATACTTAAATTTTACGAGGAGCAGAATTGAATTCATTGTAACGAGTATCGGATCCGCAGCTAGCAATGATACTACGAATGACAGTATTGCTGGTGCGACGCCGGAGCTCAAGTGATTACCATAGTTGATAAGATTTCCGCATGCAGCAGTAAAGTTTAAATCCAATAGTAAAAACCACTCTAAAAGAAATTTGGTATTCTTCATAGTTGAGGTAATCTTCACTCCACACGGGGTGTAGCCAATTTTTTTTAGTTCAGAATTCCTCTAGAACATGAAGTAACATTTAAACCCTTTTGAATCCGCGGTGTGAGTCGATTACTCTTTTATGACCTCCTGCATTGCTAGGACCGTTGGCTGAAAGCTGAAAGGTATGGTAGGATTCGGTTTAAAGATTTAAATAGCGATAAAATAAACTCATAATCCACTTTCACTCAAAACAATTAAATTAAGGAAAGTCGTAAATGCTCCATTTTAAGGTGAAAGGTACCCATTTCCTAATTACTTACAAGACGCGCTTCCCCAGGTATTTTCCAGCATATATTTTATGGAGATCTAAAGAATTCGTGACTCATGAGTGACTTTAAAAGGCTTTTCAATTTTTTCACTAAAGTTGTAAAAACACCTTTGTAAAACTACTTTCATGAGGTTGTTGAGCGTCAATTTTAAAGGGCGAATATATTTTATTACAAAGATAAATCCGCATTCAACTTTCCATCATTGCTTTTTCCATTGAAATGGTTAGGTAATTTGTTGTCATAAAAAAGTTCAGTACGACCTTCACAATTAAAATTCATCCAGTAGACCACCAATTGGAATTTGGAACCGTAGTCACCTCAAAATAATTATAATGTTCACAAATGCTACTGCAGCCAAATGACAAAATTAATTAACAAATCCAACAATTAAGATTTGTTGGCCAGATTGATTGTTCTCAGGGTCAGAGCATGCTAAGCAATGCAGCCTTTGGATGCTTAGAACAAGTCACGTTGTTCCCTTGTTTTCAAATATTTCCTTCAGACTTCAAAGGAAATGTGGAATGTGGTGCGAAAGGCAATTTGTTAGGAATTGATACTAGCAATGAGAACGTCGTTAATTTTTACGCAAAGTGCACCTATAGGCAAGCGACGAAAGGAAATTGCAAAGTAGTATTACATGAGGACTCGAGACTTCTCCCCACAACTTTTTGGAGAAAGTGGACTGCTAAGGTTCGGGCTCAAGCTCGACGTTATGTCATCTCACAGTTGCGGTTAATTTGTATGTAAATTTAAAAGGAAAGCTTATGGCAGTGCGCATAGTGTCGTTTCTGAATTTTGCGAAAACGCTGCTAAGGAGTGAAGAGTTGCAATAATTGTAAGAAGCCTGGTCTGGTCTGGAGTCACGTAGTTGATGAGTTGTCCAAGAAATTGTCATATTTTTTTTTTCATACTTTCTCTTTACTCTGTGAAGTTTCTTCCTATTTCTGCAGACGAGTTGGGAATCTCATTTGCCATATGTTTTGTCGAGACAAAAACTCGTGCTTTCTTTGCATTGTTAGGGCTTTGTGGGTTACCTCAGATTGTTCCTCATTTTTCGACCACATAAATTCGTGTGACAAAAAGAAAGTGTTCGGATGCTTTCTGTTGGAATTTCTCTCAAAGATATCTCATATCAAAATCTACTTTCTTGCGTAATCACGTTGAGAAAGTTCAGGATTCAGTTGCAATTTTTCTGCACAGGGTTAGTAGAAGTGCAAAGTTGTTTTCAAAATTCCCAAAATAGTTTGGCTACATGTGTATGTGTATTATTGAGGAGTAATATTGCATATTTTTGCAGTAAAGCCAGCTGCATTGAACCCTACATTTTAGGCCAATTTATGGGATTTTGTTATACCGTGAAGAAGACGAATCAATGCATAAATAGGCACTCAAGATAAAAAAGACCATCGTCGCGGCTTATAATTTATGATGTTGGGAATGATTATAGACGGTTTCACTGAAAAGTCAATAGATATAAGGGCAAATCGTTCAATGAAATAACCGTTTTGCGCGGTGGCAAGAGCTGCATATTATATTCAGTGCCGTGCATGCAATACATTGGTTTTATGTCAAATGGAGAGCCCCATAATGCCTCATGTGAACTGCGAAAATGATTTTCTCGGTCTTGTTAGGCATAATGTATTCATGTTGGCCTTCCCGGGAACGGATTCCTCAGGAATGGTTGGCGAAAAGTAGAGCGGAACGGAGGTGCATAGATCTTTATCCGACTTTTAATGATGTTTTATCGCTTTTGACTCTTTCACTATTATAGCTTAACATCTTATTACTCAATTTTCCAGATATTTGCAATTTGAACTATCTTTCACAAATCTACTGTTATTTGGTCGTCATTTCCATTTCAAACCAGTTTTCAAAACAATAGAATTGACAATTCTGGCGTGGAACTGAGCATGTAGTTGAAGTTTGTAAGAAACCCATTCATCTCTTACAATCATTTTCTGAAAAGCCACCCGATCCATATTTGCATAAAATCGATCTCGAGAAAATCCAATTTGAGGGCTCAAAATATTCACTTAATACGCGGCTACCGCTTTCGCTTTTCAAGACAGAGATCTTATTAAAAGTTGAGTTAACAGCTGTCTACCGCATAACATGGAAGTTTGTTATCGTACAGAGTTTGCAGGAATACCCGAAGAATGCTACTCCAGGAGAATTAGTTCTTAAATTTTAGACCACGGAAAACATTGTTGTTTGTTACACTTTGAAAACTATTTTCTAATTTGTAAGACAAAAGCAACAAGGTCAAATCTCACACCCTCTGAAATAAAGTCATTCGGTACTAATGCACAAACCACACAAAAGTACAAAAGTTACGCCATCTGTGCATTAAGATCAATTTATTGATTTGATTTTTCACAGGGAATCCTTGGCTCAGGATTCGCACTAAAAGTTCAACAGCAACAAAGACAAAAGCACATGATTCGTCGACGACAACCCGCAGCTACTCTTATTCAATGCCTTTGGAGATGTTATGCCGCAGATGAAAATTCCTGTTCGATTGCCACTTGGAAGGTTCATTACACGCCGTTGCCTTCGCCGCCTGTGTAAGTTTATCTGGGTTAAGATTTACCGGGCTGACAATTTTACTGAGCTGATTGAGAATAATTGTCATTAATAAAATTATTCCGCAAATGAAGTCATCAGGTTAGAAGTGTAGGCAACCTTTTCCCTAGGCTTCCAAGAAAGCCTTAACCTGAAAGTTAGGGGCTGTGATTTATTTCCAAAGATCTATGACGCAAGACTTGAGAAAAGTGAAAGCCCACGATTAGGTTAAGAGGATTTCCCTCAGCCCTAGACGTTCTGCAGCTGAGGTTTATACACATTTATTTTCGAAAGAATGAGAACCCGAGGGCACTTTCACTCTGGAGAAAGTTCTAACAAAGTTCAAAAGAAAACTCTGATTAGCCAAGTCATGACCCAACTTGTCTCACATCCTTCATAATTCTGACAATACTACTAATTTTGAGATCGAAAAGAAGTGCCAACTGTCAAATTCCTGACGATTTGTCCATGCCTTTTCCCATGAGCACGTGTAGCCGATTTGGAATAATAAAAAATTAATGTACTACATGAACTTTCTCCCCAAAGAACTAAAAAAAACCTTAGGCAGGCTTTTTCATCTGCAAGCCAAAAACAGCACAAAAATTTCCAATTGAGGTGATCCGCAAGATTCAGAATATGCAAGAATTGAAACTCTTCATGAGATGGATATTTTGCTGTGCTTAGTGAAACCCACATTTTGTTTCTGAACTTTTGTCACAATATTGGTAGACTTTCGTCAGATCTAGAGATACTTAAAGTGACATCAATGACGATTCCGAATAAGGGATACACAAAGTACACCGACAGCCAGAATTTGTTTTCGGACTTGACGGATTCAGATAAGGAAAAAAGTTTCTCTTGTGAAGAACTTGAGCATTGTGAAACCAAAGTAAAGGACTGAATTCTCTACTTCAAACAAGATTTAGACTTGAAAGTTAATTATCAAACTTTATGCATATTATGATTCATCAAATACTTTTGAACTCGTTAATTCGAAACAGCAATACCACGATTATTAATTTGTAGGACTTCGCCTACATGAAACTGTCTAAGGAATCACGCAGTCAAGAATCAGTATTGTTAATTTGAAAGTATTCACGGTTCACAGAAGTGAAATGATAATTCTTGGAAATCTGAGTTAAAACTTACGAGCTGCATAGCTGTACATATTCAAAAACTGGTCTAATTAGATATACGTTGGAAATTATATAATTATGCTTTGGTATTGCAACGAAAGTCTCAAGATTTTAGTTTCAAAGGTTTCTTCGAGTCTAATTTGCATGTGGTACTGACTTCTGATTCTCATTATGGGAATAGCCAAAACCTGTTCAGGTAAAGATTATTCGAAATCGCAATAGTATTCCGATCCGGATTTTGAGATTCCAATTTATTGACAATTCGGCCCGTCTTCTGTACATACTTTGGTGAAAAATTCCCATCGTGAAACAGATAGACTAGATAAAGATAATCCACCATCAAAATAAATTCCTTCACTCCCTCATAGAGTCGCAGACTATTAAATCCAAGGATCTTTCCTTCACTCAATTTTTCTTGCCTTTGAGTTCTTTTTCTACATGCTGCGCTTTATGTAGCAGAAAATGTTTTGATACTTGGTGGATTTTCTGGCATTAAACTTCAAAAAGTATTTTGCTATCTGACAGAGCTATGAAATCCTCAAACTACTGGACTATAAAATATAGTTTCGTATCTTGTGCATTAGGGGTTGGCTATTAAATCGTGGTAGTAATAATATTGGTTTTGTAAAAACTTACGATCGATACAATGTCGTAGAAGGATGCTGCGTTTTTTTGCTAGTCTCGTAAATCGGCTACTGAAAGCCAAACTGCTGCCTGTACTATAGTGCAGTTGAATTGGGTTTGACTTTTACTCTTTTATTCTTTTCATGAAGAAAAAACTATAAAATACAGGAAAATCCAATCCCAGGTGCAACATTCCATTTTCAGGATGAATTTGATAGTTTTATTCTAGAAATCGAAGAACTGCGACCAATTTATTCAGTCTTCAGAGGCCTGGCAGGGAAAGTACAAAAGTGAATGTCGGGGCCAGGCTCTCTCTGTAGTCTTTCAATATCAGTGTTGTTTGAATATTAAAATCGGGTATATTTTGGTGAAGTGTTAATACGGGAGCGCGCTAAGCCGCGCAAATCATAAAAGTTGAGCCCAAAAGGTTTCAATTATTCTACAAGCTTCAGCTTAGTCGAACCTTCTCAAATCTACATGTATGTGATCATTTCCGCGTGTCATTTTATTATTACAGGATTAGATCTCTCTCTTTACCCAAGGGACCTCATGAGCCCCCAGACACATCTAAGTAAATACCTGTCATGTATTATTCTATGTCATGCTCATGCATTCAAAGCTTTTTTATTTAGTTGACGAATAGTTTAGCAACGGGCTACTTGCTTAAAAATTGTTTATACTTCTACTCCTAAGCATATTTGAAAGGAGTTAGTTTTCGTTTGTAGTTGGTAGTAGTTGGAAAGTAGCAAAATAAGCAAAATAAGAATAACAAAGCCCCCGCTTGTACAATAGGTAGTAGAGTCCGTAGAGTACAGCTAGTACAGCTTTATACTTAGTTTGTACTGTTGTCAATTTGAATGCTGGCAAATTTGCCATTACTTTTTGCCAGTCGCAAGTTAGGCAAATTGGTTGGAAGCATGCATGGAATGGAATAGAGTGAAAGTGAAATGAAATAGGTGCGTGCGTGGCGAGCCTCAATGGCGCCTCGAACGGAAGCCACACAATATTACGCCGTAAATGCAATTTTATGCTTTCCTGTCCCAACACTGCTCTTTTTGATGATACGTTTTAGTAGAGTATATATGCCATCTTAGAATGTTTCTAATGTTAGAGTGATGGTGTACGTAGAGTAGAATCTTAGATCGAGACAAACTAAGAATTTTTTTGCACTATTATTGTATTCATACCAGCACTACAATTAACCGATTCCTGGTTTTGAGCACATAAACTGTTTTTTGCTCCCGACCTCATTAAGGTCAGGGACGTATTATCAGGGCCTCGTTTTTCGGAATTTTATTGCCTTCGGGCATTGACATTTTGGATCCACCCACAAGCGTTTGGAGAAAGTTGTTTTAACAAACGTTACTACATTACTTGTGAAAATTATTGAGTTTACTAACTGCTACATCTTTTTGGGAGCAAGTATCCTAATTCTACGATTTTTAACCCGACGGTTTGTAACTAAAATTTTTAGACAATGGGATAGTTCTAAACTTTTTTCTGTTGTGAACAGAGTTTGATGAAAATGTAGATGGCTTTGTGTTGGGAGTTGATTGTCGTTCGGTTGTCTTTGAGTTGAGTAGTAGTTGGAAACTTTTGAGTTTTGTTTGAAACTCAAAAGTACAGTAAAGATTGGTAGGAAGAGGAGTTCTTTTGATGTCTTGCAAGGTGCGGATGTGGACTGCAATGCTTTTATATGACATCCACTACAATCTTAATATTCTGCACTTTGTAGTATTGTTACTTAACGTTCATTGACCCAATTGACTCATTATGGGGACAGAAGCTTCAAACACAATGCATCCTTCGTGATGACGCGTTGGCCTACAATTCGTCGCAACAAGTCCTTGAGACCGCCGTCACCATCCCCCTCTCTCCAGGCCCGAGATGGACGAGGAGGAGAATGTGTTGGTTCAAATGTCGGTTCGACGGCTACCACAAATGCTGGGCTAACACCGAAATTACATACCAGCACGAGTCAAGACTCTGTCGGGAGAGAAGAAAACTCAATGCACGATATGTGCGGAGATGATGATGACGGAGAATGTTGGCACCAACTCACTCCCAGACATAAAATGGCAATAAGGGCAATTAGGAAGGTAAGGAAAGCTATTGCACTTTCTTTATTACGTTCCCGACTCCCTGCCCAAGAACAAGTTTTAAAATCGAAATTCTGGAAATATCCTGAAAATTTATTCGGTTGTTTGGCTTTCAATTTCCGTGTATTTTTCTGTGTACAGATGAAATACTTGGTGTCTCGGAAGAAGTTCCGGGAAGCCCTCAAGCCTTATGACGTAAAAGATGTGATAGAACAATACTCAGCCGGACATGTGGATCTTCTGGGTCGAGTGAAAGGCCTTCAAGCGAGGCAAGCTTTCTATTGTACTTTTCCTCTCGAAAATGCATCCTGGTTCTTTTGCTGCATGGAAACAAACAAAACTTCCTGTTTTCCTTTTCCTTGAAGTTTAGTAAAGTAACGTATCACAGCCATCAGCTTACAGGAATGCGAATGGTGAATAGTGATGGGAAGGTTGTATATCAAACACCCCAATGCAATGTGCCTTTGTGAAGTTATCTTGGGTGAGGTAGCGAACGGAATTTTTGATTGTGAAAACACCTTTCTGTTTCTCCATTCATTTATTCGTGCTCAGGTTTTCAACAACACAATTTTTTTTCCCAATTTCCTGAAAAATATCTGTACGGGATCGACAGTACGAGGAAAGTGTAGAAGGCATGTTACGGACTAAATATTTTGCAATAAAAATAATCCTAGATAAATTTTAGAAATACATAAATAACAGATCGAAGGCACCAAAATTACATTAGTGTCACGACTCATCCTATCTTCTTCCTGTTTCTTAAAATTTCACTTCGTAACATTCCTTGCTCACGGAAAGAACCTCTGCATCAGCTGTGCGAATGGGATTTAAATAAAGGAATGGAAGCAGATCTCTTGTATTTCTTGTTGAATATAATTTGACAAAGGTTGGATTGGGGAAACAGAAACCAACATGCATTTCTCATACAACTAGATTTCCTGAAATCAAAAATTCAGATGAAGCTATAAAGAAAAGGAGGTTGTAAATAGTAAAAGCGAATTCAACGAGAGAAATATATCCGTTAAACCTGCTTGATAACATGATAAGATAAAGATGCTTATTTTGCTCATATATTTTGGATTTCTTGAAAAGAAAGTCTTTTATTTTTCCCCTGTGAATTCACATTCTCAGGTTGGATCAGATTTTGGGAAGGCACGGATCAAAGGCGAGAGATGTCTATGATTCCAAAATCTGTCTCGCAGCTAGAATTGTGAAAGTGGAAAGACAGGTAGGAGCGAACAACATTACCTTTGCAATACATCTACGATTGTCACACTAGGGAGGATTAATTCAATGGACATAATTTATGATATTTCCTGAAAGGTTGACGACATTGAATGCAAACTAGAACAATTGTTGGATCTGTACTTAGAAGATCGAAAAAAGTTGTTGAATTTGCTTCCAACGTCCTCACCAAATTCTTCACCTCCTGGTAGCGGTAGACCCCCTTCACCTCCGCCTCCAGCTCCCCCGTCAGGCGGTAGACGCCAGAAACCGCGACCAATACTATTGGGGAAACAGGTGACAAAATCGCTTAGCAAAATATTTTCGCTGAATTCCGAGGTTATAATTTTGTGAGGAAATTTCTAATGCCTGCGTTTTGTCCATAATTAGAGCAGTGAACCGAACAGCCCAATTAGTACAGCGGATACACGGCACGATGACGCAAATCTGCAGTACGCGTCATTCAGAATGCGAAAAAGAGTTACCCTCAGGTATCTAAACAGTTTCTTTTCTTTACACAGTTCTTGTTGTCATTGATCTACCTTTCTAATTTATGTAATACGAACCGTTCTGTCTGGGAGTACCGACTCTAAGCCCTTAAAATAAAAATGGAACACAATAATTAGTCAGGTATTTAGACAGTTGTTTTTCATTAGCTCAATTACTTCAAGGGACTCAACGCCAGACGGAGACGATTGGAAACCGGAAGATCCTGACACAGAAATACCATTGGATCCCACATCCAACATCTCAATGCATCATCTCAACCCTTACGACATTTACGACAGAATCGTTTTAAAACCTACCAGTCAAAATGGAATTTGTGACGTAATGTCAAATTATATTTTACGACCAATAAATTGATTGTTGACTATCAGAATTTATTTGAATTCTTTGCTTCGCAGGGTGCCACATTTCCGGACATTGATGGACAAGAAGAAAACGTACTGTAGCAACATATTCGGTCAATCTAAAAAATCTCAATAAACGTTTTTAAATCACAATATGTGAAATGATGATTGACTTGAATTTCTTCAGCTTCCAATTTTTATATTATTTTTAGATTTACTTTGAAGATTTGCTAACATTTCGGATTGCGTAATGAAAATTAGTCTAAATAAAGAAGAATAAAATTTACTTAGTTTGGAGGAGATTACCAAATATTATACATCTTATCTGTAATGTGTATTTAGTTTAGCAATATAATTTGAGTCGGACCAGCACAATTAAAAGTATTTTTAATTTGATACACTCTAAACTCCATAAAAGACGATTATGTAAGATAAATTAGTTAACAAATTATGTACATCGAACCAAGACTAGGTTTTAGAAGACGTCCATTCAAGTATTCTTTCTACCTTTGGCCTAATTAGGTAGGCGGAGCGGAGTGATAAAATTCCTCCAGAATTGAAAAGTACGGAATGGAAAACTGTGTGCTACTAAAATGACATTATTTGTAAAGATCAAATGAAGAGATTTTATTGTGATAATGAAATGATTATGTTTGGGCTAGACATTAAAAAAAAAGTTTCTTTGAATTTCTCTTCCACTACTAAGATTAAAATAATACATATAATAAAGACATCCTGGCGAAATTGCCTTCTCACATTAAAAAGTACTATTTGCGTATGCTTCTCACGATTCTCTTTATCTGGCTGACTTTCCTGCATGGATTATGTTAATGTTTGTCTTGCTATATAAACGAAGAAAAGTTTAGCGAAAGAAAAGATGCGTTTGAGACTCACTCAACGATTTTTCTAGTGCGGAGCGGAGTGGATAGCCTGCAAGGCAGTGATGCTGTTTTCGTAACTCTCAGCTGATGAGCAAAATTCCTTAGTTTGTTTGCAAGAAACTATTTCACAAATATCAACATTTTTCATTGCTTAATGCATCCCAAACAGTTTTCCTTGATCACATTCGTAATTCAGAAGGAAACATCTGAATCTAGTCGACTTAATTACAATCAATTATTGATAAATTCGAAGAACTACAACGTGCAAAATTGAAAATATTTTAACAATTTTATCCCCACAAAAATGACAAAAACTAGTAAAACTACATTGCACTCGTAAACACTTTAAAACTATGAATTTCTCGATGGTGCAAAGCATTGAGCTGACGACACTTTGTCACAAAATTTGAAATTTACTTGACACTCGAATTCTAAATCTTGAAACCCAATCTGGAACATCAGATTCATCAGATACCAGTTTTTTGGCAGTTTTTTTTTCGCAATTTACATTCGCGAGTCTTTAATTTTTTGGGTTTGGCCGGATAAGAAATGCCTCCCGTTGTGACAACACCAAATCCTTCACAGCCAGGCAGTGGCAACAATCCGAACCCTGAAAGCGGACCTTCACTGAAAAGTCTCTCTGCATCCATTGAGGAAATTGCTGACCTTCGCATTGGGTCAGACAAGGTAGGCTATATAATTAAAACTAGAAGTGCAACAACAGCAATTATTCGTTCACAGTTCATAAACTCTAAAGTTGATTGACAGTAGGCTAACTTAAAACTATGTAATGTCAAATGTACGTCAACGTGAATGCCTGCTTTTCGAATCGACCGTACGTTTTTTTCAGAATTTTGAAGAAAGCACAGCCACAGCATGATCTATTCCAATAATTTGTCTATTTATTTCAGGACATACTGGCAGCACTATCAGAGCTGTCCAAACTTCCTGCCACTTCAATATTTAGCAATGATGTTCGCTGTCGCAAAGCCAATGAACCAGATTTACGAACACTGATCCAGAATCAACAGATCTCGATGTACAAATCATTCCTGAGCTCCTTCAAAGAGGTCAAGGATGGCGTCAAGAGTTTGGAGGATGAATTGTTCAAATTAAATAATGTGTGCGAGTCAATGGCCACAAACTTGGCTGCCAGCAAGCAAAGTTCAAGAAACTTGATAGATGAAATTGCGAAACTGGAGGCTGAGAGAAAGAAATTGGATCGAGAGAGGGATTTGGCACAAGCTTACCTCAATGCTTTTCAATTGGATTCTGAGGAATTGAAGATTTTACGAGGCACTGAAAATACAAACGAGACTCTCTCAGCTGAGTTCTTCGGAGTGAGTTAGCGTTTGTTTTGGTTTTGGCTAGTTTAAAATGCTTGATACTAACTAGGGAATTTATTCGATACTTTCAGGTGTTTGAAAAAATTCAACGAATTCAACAAAATGTGTCCATTCTGATGAAAATCGGCCATCAAACCACAGCAGTGGAAATCATGGATCAAATGGGACTTTTCCAGGTAATTCTGTCGAGCAATTTTCTCGAAGGCTGTGACCTCAAAATTTGATCCTTGAAATTATTTATTCCAGGAAACCGCATTAGAAAAAATCTACCGATGGGCTCAAGTAAATTGTAGAAATGTCGAGAATCCAGAGTTAGCCGAAATTTTGAGCAAAGCTCTTTCATACCTTCAAATCAGACCGATGTTGCTGAAGTAAGTTTAGGTGGTCGGACTAACTTACTACTATGGCTGTGAATAGTGCAGATATGAACAAAATAGACATAATTATATTTCCAAACGCAGGTACGTTTTAGATGAATATTGCGTTCACCGGCGGTCATTGGTCGTAAGAAGTTTCATCGACGCATTGACCGGAGTTGGGAGCATCAAGGGAATTGAGTTAATAGGTACATTGTATAAGTCAAGATGACCAGAGCAATTTCTGAATTGGTTAAATCCTTTGTTTTAGGTAGTACCGATCCATCAAGGTACATAGGGGATATGTTGGCCTGGATTCATCAAGAAATTCCTGGAGAGAAGGAAAATTTATTGATTCTATTGAAGTATTGCAACAAAAGCGGTAAAATGCCTCTACTTTCTGTATAAATGTGTGTGAGTTGTTGTATATTTTGTAAAGGCATTTGCAATACAAATTGTAACTTTTCAAAGCAGAATCGCAAGAGAGGATAGACACCTGCCTGGCAACAATACTGGATGGAGTTTGTCGCCCGTTGAATGTTCGCATTGAGCAGGCTTTACTTTCGGGGTTGGATTGTATTTTGATGAACAAGATTGATCTTTTGATTCAGTTTTATGTTGCAACTGTTGAAATGGTACAGAAAAATCGTCTCAAAGTTTCACTAGAATAGTTCTCAACATGAGTTACTAAAACCTAGTCCATTAATTCCCTATTTACTAGGTCGTGGCTGGAAGTAATTTGTTAGTCACACTTCGCGAATTACAAACACTTTGCCATCAAACTTTTGTCAATCAACTCAAGGCCCAGGTTTGTAAAGAAAGTAATCGTAAATTCAAAATGACATCGTTGGTTTTGCAAAGTTAGGAAATTATTGGTTCATGTGGGGTTTCAGGTTCAAGTGGAACTCAGCGAATTTCGACATCCTGGCTCGGATTTATCTCCACCGTCGAGCATCAAATCTCTCCTAGCGCTTTTGAAAGACCTCCTTCAAGAAAGCCGAAATTCAACTCCAGAACACACTCAAGTTCTAATATCATTAATTGTGACCCCACTTGTGTCGCAAGTCAATGATATATCAAGCCGTTTGGGTTCACCCGATACGGGAGTGTATTTGTGCAACTGCCTGAATGAAATCATACAAGCTTTGGACGCTTTATCGACACCAGAAACTAATCCAATTCATAAGGCCTTAACTGGTCAAGTGGAGGGTCAAATTGATCGCCTTTCATCAGAGCAAAGCAGCTGGCTTGTTGCTCAACTTGGCATTGGTCATATTTATACTATCCTTCACGAGAAGATCGAGGAGCCTCTGTCCACTGTACCAGGAATGGATTCTGCCTCGTTGAACATATTTATGGTGAGATCTATAAATTGGTCATGCTTCGACTTTTTGCTTGAATATAATTTCTGCCATTGTACAATTTTCAGAACAAATTGGATACAGTAATGTCGAATCCAGAATCGGTCCTGTTGCCCCAAGTCATTCATATCTTAAATCCGAAAACAAAGAAGACTATTCAAGGGCAAAGCTTCAAGATCCTGGTGGCTATTTATAAACAAGTTTATGACGCAGTAATTGACCCAAAAAATAAGTATCCTAAAGACCTTCTGTACCTCGAACCCGGAAAACTGGAAGATTCGTTGTGTAATGCACCGCTGTAATTGATGACGGCCGTTGCAAGTAATTTTAGTACAGAATGCAGTATGCAGTTTAATATAAAATATTTTATTTATATAGTTGTGTACAGTAAACATGCTTAGAAGTTTTTCCAGCAATGGCTAATTGGCAGAATAATTCGTCGAATCCTAATGGACACAGGAAAAATATAATCGCTAACCACAACCAATCGAGATTTTCTGATTATTTTGTTAAGATCTACTAATAGCCTTGCTCACGAAAAGGGTAATAAGTAGGGATTGCAACCGCGGTTAATTTCCGGTGAAAAAACCGGTTGACAACCGGTTGTCGATTAATCGAAAAACCGGTTATTCAATGCGGGTTAACCGGTTGCAGCCGGTTAATTCCAATTATATTGCTATCTTGCGCAGGCTAAGAAAATCACAAAA
>JAQGCM010001078.1:0-17631 GCA_034699705.1 Hymenaphorura dentifera
AAAAAAAATTCAATTTGAATTTGGTTGTCAATGACTAAAATTTTACAAAACAAACTTATAAAACGCACAGAATTCGGAATGACGGAAGGAAGGAATGACGGAATTACCTAACTGATTATATTTATAATGTTGCTTAGACGGCGAACATTTGCAACTCAGAGTGGGAGTTCATTCTGGAAATGTAGTGGCTGGCGTGGTTGGGTTGAAGATGCCACGATGGTGCCTATTTGGAGATGCCGTCAACACATGTAAGCTCAAAATTATTTATTTAATGACATTTCAACATCATTTATTATTAATTAGGCTCATCCTAATAAACTAATTTTTTGAACAGCCTCACGAATGGAATCTACTAGTGAAGCAGGAAAAATTCAAATTTCTGAGAAAACTAGGGACCTGCTCCCTAACCTTTACAAACACGAGTACCGTGGTGAAGTCGCAATGAAAGGAAAAGGTAGAACATATTGTAATCTTAGAATATGTAATACTTATGCAATAAAATCTAAGGTGGCAATAGGCAAATTCCAAGCATTTGTCGAAATGACCAAATTATATGAATATGAACAGGAATGATGCAAACATATTGGCTCCTTGGGCGCGATGGAAGGATACCACTGAGCCAATTGCAATGCAATACGTTCTCATGGGCTGCTCCCCAAATGGGCATTTACACCGCTGAAGTCCTTCCGGGTACCCCCGCCCCCGCCTTTGGAAAAGGTTGAAACTTGCAATTTGCTGACGTTCGTTAGAATCACGACAGTTCAATTTGCCTTCAATTCTTTACACAGAAAAAAGCATGAGTATCAGTGAGTCCGAAGGGCATTCGAAGGCAAAGTCGTGGGGAAGTCAGAGTCAAGACTCTGTCTCTAAACATGATGGGATCCTTCACCATCAGCACTCAGAAAAGATGAATTTGAATGCGGCAAAACAAGCCGTTAATAAGTAAGTAAACAATGTGGGAAAAAAATACAAATACTACAAACAAACAAAAATCTTAGGTCACTTATGATGCGGAAGAAGACCAAAGCCGATGCTGAAGCCAAGGACGCCGCTGCTGCAGAAGCTTCGTTGAGCGCTAATTCTCCAGCTCCAACGGAAGCAGCTCCAGTTCAACCGCCACCGGCGAGTCCGGCCAAACAAGCAAGTCCGGCAAAATTGGCAAGTCCGGCTCCGCAGGCAAGTCCGGCAATGCCGACAAGCCCAGCAAAATCGGTGAGCCCGGCAAAAACCACTGAAGCCAAGCCGGATGCTCCGGCCAATCCTGCTCCTAAGCTGGCTAAACAAGAAAATGTCGTTAAACCACCTACCGTTGTGCTGGAACCGAAGACCCCAGTTAAGGTGGCAGAACCGCCACCAACCATTAAGGTCGAAGAAGTTTCGCCAGTTAGCAAGCCAGCTGCTAAGGTCGTGGTGGTTGAAGCCAAATCCGAGACTCTACCTGCCAAAGCGGCAGGCGAGAGGAAGGGCTCCGCAGATGAGTCGGGTGCTGGAGGTCAATCAAGACGCGGATCGAAGGCTGCCCCTGAGGGAGGTTCGAAGGGGGAGGGAGACCCTGCATCGGCAGCAATTGCGGCTGCAGCTGCTCTGATCCAATCAAGTAAGCCGGACAAAGTCGAACCCTTGTCCAACTCGACCCCTGTGTCAGATCCAGCACAGAATCAGACGCAAGAGAACTATCTGATAGCCAAAGCTACTTTGCGTAGAAATTCCACCGTTGCAAAGAGTGAGGGTCAGAACGATGTGGGGACCGTAGGGAGAAATGCCGCGGCAAGTGAGGACACCGCGAAAGAGCAGGAGAAGACTGCTAACGATAAGAACGATAAGACCGATATGAACGATACGAACGATAAGAACGATGCGAAGAGTCAGGCGAAAGAAACGTTTCTAAAACGAATGCGTGGAAACAAAGACAAAGTAGCTTTGCTCACTTCCGAAGTCATGGCACAAATGGGGTGTTCGGGGTTCGGTGCCAGACCCAAAGAAGTCGTGAGTCAGACGTGTAACTTGCTCTGATTCTATGCTTGCTCTTCCTCGGCCCTTCTACATTAGCTTCTTCCTTAGCTTCTCCCCAACCAAACAAAGTTATGTTCGATCAGTCCCCAGCTCCCTTGGATGAAGTCGCGGACCTTCCTGAGCACCTTCCGGAGGAAGAAGGTCCTCCCCCTCAAGGCCCTACTTCCCCCTGCAGTGATGACGGACAAGATGAATTCAGATTTAGTCTCACCTCCCAATCGCACACTTCCCCATCTTTCTTCAGCAGCCTCGATGACCTTCAGAGCTGGCTAAGACTGTAGTCAAATCCTAGCAGCACTCTCAATTCTTTCAACCCTCCAACGCACTTCTAAAAATCTACGCTTGGAAAAATCATATGTCAAATTCGTTGGATCCAGCGTTCCGAATTTCAAAGATTTGTTAGCTTCGGATCCATTTTAAGAAGACAAGTGGGGAAAGCAGATTAGTAAGTACCAATTTTGTAACAATGTAATTCAACAGCGACTCGACTCGTCTGTCGTCTCTGCCATTTATTTGCACAAGTTGGACTTCTTCCATATTTCGACGGTAAACGATAAATCAGAATTTCTCCTATGCTTTGAACTCAAAGCAAACACAATCCAGACACTTCGACATCCGCCAAATTGAAATTGATACTTGTACCGAGATTGTATTTAATTAAAAAATTATCCGATTTTAATTTATTATTTAATACTATTACAATCATTCTGCTCCTTCTAAAAATCTGTTATTAAAGGTCCTTCATTGTGCTTGCAAATCTTGATGAATTATTGGAATTAAAGACATAGCCCATATGAAATGAATTGAATATTCCAGATATTCTGCAGCTTTTCTGTCTGAGTTCAAATGATTTTTTTAAAAGTAAAAGTTGTTTAATTTTGTTTGTGTTTCGTAAAAACTAGAAAACTCCCATCTAAACTAATCTTAGAATTCGTCATCAGCACAAGTTGCACAAGTATTTTGCTAAATATTAATGAAAAGGATTGCTAAAGAATTACTTCTTACTATTTGTAAGAATACAAAAAAATACATTGAGATCAGAGTATTTGACTTTAAGACTTTGACTCTTAAGTAGAATACTCTGATTGAGATGAAAAAAGCATTTGCATTCAGGGACGGAATTTTTACCATTATTCCCTTTTACACGAATTAATTACCGTACGTTGCACTGCATCAGAAAATAGAAATGATTTACTAAAGTAGCACAATAAAAATGAGCGATGTTCATTAAGCAAACAAATCGCCACAAATCAATGAACATAATTCCGTGCAATTTATTTCGGAACTCGAAACAGAAATATTGGTTGCAAATATTGCAATTAATTGCAAAAAAAAAGAAAAGTGTGGTTCCACTCTTCCAGTTCCGGCTGGGGGTATTAGTTATGCCTGTAATGTAACTAATGTAATAACCAAATTATCTACTTTGCACTGCACTGCACACAACTGCATAATGATTTCTATTTTCCATTCACCGAGCGCCGAGCGATGAGCCTGACTTGCCTGACTGCACTCTGCACTGCACTTAACTACCACTTAATTTTCACACCTTGCCTTGCCCAGAACAAGGGTTCATTTTCACTGCATTATGCTTGTGTTGCATTGCAATGCAATTGCATTCATCATCATTCCGTCCGTGCACTTCACTGCTTTTCAATTTGAGAGGCTAAAGTTGCATTTTTATGTCATTTCAATGTGAATGCGTACTAGCGGCTGCTGCTCGGTTTTTCGCTTCCACCTTTTTGATTTTGGAAATTCTTGAAATTGGACTCTCACATTGGATTAATCATGATCAAAATATTATCTTGCTTTCAGTACGTCGTCTTTCGAGTAGAAAATGTAAAAGAAAAAGTGCAAAAAAGTACCGCCCAACGTGGGGCTCGAACCCACGACCCCGAGATTAAGAGTCTCGTGCTCTACCGACTGAGCTAGCCGGGCGTACATGCTAAGCACTGGAGGACGATTGGTATATGTCAACTCTTTTTTGTCTTGTTCGTCAGTGTCTTGGACGGACGGCATGGGTTAAACAAAGGAATTCAAAATTTCGTTTTTCTGACATGTTTATTTTTGGAAATGAATTCTTTTATAGAAAATTGCAATGATTATTTTATATGTTGATTTATGTTGATCGACCTCAGCGAACAGCGAACTCTTCATAAAATTATCGAGACATAAATTCTTAACTCGGAAGTTCGGGTATAGTTTTTCCAACCGGGAACTCATGGCTTTCCTCTTTCCTGGTCATCTGACTGAGATTTGGTGGAATACGAATGCAATCAATTTTTTCCTAGGAAGCTTCCAAGGAAAATATTACGAATCGAAATCCAATAAATTTGGTCATAATTGTGCAAAGTTTGCAAGCGATTAAGCCGATTATCGTAATTTTCCAAAAATGAATGCAGCAATTTTAAAAAACCAGTGCAGTAATGCCGTGCCGTGGTGCAAAACTATTCAATAAATATTTGGACTCGTCAGAACACAAATAATTTGTTTTAGTTTCCTCAGTCGGGAATAATAAGCCAACAACTTTATTGCAATTGCAATTGATTTGATCCACACCATTATTTCACAACAATGTGTTTTTTTGTCATAAATATTTTACTTGATAGTTATATTGTATTGTGATTAACTCTATATAAATTATACCTTCTTGCACAATAGTAATGTGGTTTTAAAATGCATTTGCGAACATACTCCTTCAACATTAGCTCTGGAAACTATGGATTGGTGGGCTTCGATAATTTCTAAAATTCGTTTGCATTCAACAATACTATAAAACCCAGAGCTAATCGTTTCAGGATAACTAAATATTCGCAAAGATTTTCCAACGGACAGACAAACATTCATGTTTCGTTTCTAAGTAGAGTACAGAACAGTGAGGATTTCATGCGTGTTGCGTACTAGAAACTGGATACTTGAGACAGGTCTGTCAACAACCAAATAAAAAAGAACAATAATTCTCTGATCAGAATTAACAAATTAATTGAAACATGCTTTTGAAATCTAATTAAATAACAGCCAATGTTTAAAATGTAGTTCAGTTCGATTATAATTCAACAAAGTGTTTGACACAAAATTTGCATAAAATTTCTTTTTAAAAAGTTGCACAGCTACACCTACAACCTACTCATTATTGGAAGACAAATTGATTGGGCAAACACAAATCATCGCATGCAACGCCGCTTCACCGCTGCTAAAATGAACAATAATTGGATTTCTTGCCATGCCGCTTATATGTATGTAGGAATAAAACTAACGTCACATTTGAAATGGCAGCTCCAACGAGACCGGCTAAAACACAAGTTAAATATTTATGCTGCGTTATCATTCACTTAAATATAATTTGAACTATACGTTGCGCGGTGTCACAATAAGATTTTCCGGTAGCACACTTAGACCGCCAAATAGTTCACATATTTTAACAATGCAGCTATAATACAACTTTTCTTACAAACTAAGCACTTAACTTATGTGAGGAAATCTCACGCGACTTGTCCTCACGACCTCTCCTCAAAACATGATCATTCTTAAAATGCTACTTATCGGTGGGTTTGTTCATCATTTAGTAAAACATTAAACTTAAACTATGCTCTAAACTAATTCTTGGCTAGTCCTCTTCACGCACCAGAGATTATTTTACTGCAAGAGATTTTAATTAGATTTGAACGAATCCACGGTTAGTTACATTTGAACAACCTAAGGCATTTTGATATGAGTTTGGCTGAGTCGCCACACCTTGAATTAGTTTTGTACAGTCAGAAATTCCAAGTTTTCTCAACGCGTTCTAGTTTGTTTTGTCTTACCAAATTAGCCATAACTAACAACCTAACCAGTTCCGTTTCTTTCTAAACTATGCAGATAGAATATTTGGATTCAATAAACTCAATCTTTGGCTCAATTTATTCAAACTAATTATTTGTGGCCTCTGAGCACCTCTGATCCTCCTGGAAGTTGGACTCAAAGGGCAGGGCACTACTTGTAAGGCAACAATTTCCGTACGTCTAGTATTTATATCGTCACATAGTCATTTGTAAAAGGCTCTTAATTCATCAATCCATTAGTCTTTATATATTGTACTTTTCATGTAATAGTTTAATATGCCTTTAATTCCAAAAATACAGAAGTTGGACAGTTCCATGTTTTACGGCTATGTTTTAAATACTGATGAGCTGTGATGCTGGGATACTAAACATAACCCTTACCCTACAACACCACAACCTCTTCAAACTCTCCAACTGCCCAAATGTCCGAAATGAACATCAAATTGTTTATAAAATCCTCCCCCAAATTCCAAAAAATCCTATTGCCCCTCTCAGTCACAAAATAGCTATACCTTCACAAAGGATAGGATATTTGACAATTTTACGTAAACTAAAATAAAGGCACAAATGGTTCCTTCCAAAAAATTTACAACATTATCAAAGTTTTTAAATTAACTAAGTTGCAAATGAAACAGAAATGGCACCATCTTTTGGCAATAATCACAAGAATGGCCACTTTGGGACAACCATAACTTTCAAACAGGTTGCACATGAAGAATCAACCAGAATTCATTGGTTGAACTAAATTTTGAGAATTTCAACTAGAAATCTGTGAAGAGATTACCATCTGTGTACAACCTTCACATTAAAATGTGTACCCCTGTGCTTCAATGCGTAGTTGACTTCCTTGAAGTCTTTTCACCGCTCATCATTAAGCAAAAATAACACGAAAATGCTCGTGAGATGATTCTTCCATTGTAGAATAGTACAATTTCAAGTTCGTCTTCCTGTCTCTCATTAACTTACAGATGAACCACATATTCAATACGGGATTTAACTATTCCTTTGTCTCTCCTATCATCCGAAATATCACTTTTCGGAGCAGGCGTGTGTGATTGCGACGGTGAACTTGAGGCGTTAGCGGTACATTCTAAGTCATTCGTAGGCAATACCACACATTTACTATTCCTGTTCTCCTTGCAGTCAGCACCAGTTTTATTATTGACATGAATTAAGTCCTTCTTATCGTCAGAGGAATTCACGTGGTTTCGTTCTGTTCGAAAGGTCAATTTTTCGCTCTCACCAATATTGCCCCTTGGATTCTCGTCTGGGCCTAAACAGTCTTTAGGTATTGCACATGCAGCTTCGGCAGAGTTGCTCAGAAGTGGAATCATGGTTGGTGTGTGCGTAAAAAAAGTCATCTTCTCTCTGTTTTGTACAAAAGCAACAAATAGAAAACATGATTGAATATAATAAAAGTGCATGAAAGAACATAACGAATTTTCTTATAAAATTATAAGACTTACTTGAACGAAATGAGATCCGGCTTTCCTCTCGGTGTCCGACTCTTCCTCAGCTTGTAAATCTCTCGAGATGTCTTCTTCAATAGTTTCTCCATTTTAAGGTTTTCTTTCCCTTGTGGAGAAAGCGGGTCGATGGGGGTTGATGGAACTTGGAACAGCTCTTGTAGCCTGTCATCTTCCAATAAGGACGAAATTTTCTCCGAGTCTCCGGCTAATTTTGCAGCTTCCAATTGGTCCTTCAATACTTTCAAACGACGAATTTCTTCTTGCAAAGATTGAAGGCGGCACTGTTGGGCCTGTCTGTCTAATTCCAGGTCAATAGATGTACGCATAGTGGGGACGGCGGGCCTTGGCCTGGGTCTGACAGGTGCAAGTGAAGCTGTTGATGTTGTTGATGAAGTCGAACCCATTCTCTTCCATCGCAAGGATCTTCGTTCTAACGAACCTCTTTGGAACTTTTGGAATGCAGCATTCGACGAAGACGAAATAAAAGCACCAACGCCAAGCGTTCCACTGCCTCCTGAATCACTCGAGCACACAGGTTTCTTGTACAGCGGCATTGAACTGTCACTATCACTTCGATTCAACTATAAAAAGGAAAACAAAACGCAATCAAACCAAATGAGTTAGCTCCACAAATATTAATTTTCAAGTCAGTCAGTGCGGCAATGTTATGCCAAATTGCATCGAACGTTGTGGAATGTACGAATATTACTTCAGAACCTTGCAAAAGAGCAGATATGTTTGCTACGCTTGTCACTATTTGGCGTTACATTATTTGCACTACTACGTAGTACTCGAAAGAAAGCTACACAAAATTCTTTTGAAAGAATTCGCAACGTAGGCCGGAGAAATGCAATGCAACTGTGCAATGAATGATCTAGACAACACTCCGCCAACTATTTATATCCCGAAAATGTACGTACACTTCATGTGGGTATTCCCATTTCTTGAAGCTTTGCAACTTACGTACACAGCTGGGAAAGTTATCTTTGGCTTGGCTCTATAACATAAGATTTTTGGTTTGGCATGAGGTAGTTATGTTGAATTGGAATGTTTTAGGAATTCGATTTATTTAAAATCCTAAACAATATTACTGTGCCTGCTTTGTGAGATGGTTGAGCTTTGTACCCGAGTTTGGCGCTCGTCTAGAATTATACATTTCAGCTTCCTATAATCAGCTTGGTTAGTGCAGGGCAAAATACAAGGGAACTGTGATGGGTATAGAGAAATATGTGTTGTGTACAACTTACTCGACAAACGTATTCGTTCTTGTTGACAACGGCACTTGGAGAGAAGGTTTGGGATCGCTTGATAACTATGCTGCTTTTTGATTGTGAAGGAAGTCCACCGGGTTTTCCTCGGTGAGAATTTGTTTGAACGAAAACACATTCAGTATTAGTCGACTTGTCCTCAGTCTCAATTTCTGGAATTTCGGGTTGCTCCTCTTCCTTTGTTTCTTGCACGTAATCTAGATCATCTTCCAATTCTATTTCACCCGTTTCCATCTCACCCTCATCTTCATCTGACGACTCATCAACTTGGTATTCGTCACCGCTCTCAGCTAGAGCCTCTGGGGCACATTTCCATTCTGCAGCTCTCTGATGCCACTTTTCCATGTCACTATGAAATGTCTCCCCATCTAAATTAGCAGTTATATTAATCAAACTACGGTTTCGTATTGGTCGGTCGGATTTATGTGTATTATCCTTAGTTTATGAAATGGTTTTTCACACAATAATAAATAAAACTAACCATGATTCCTTGTAAGAGTAGATGTTTGAGAAGAAATGATAGTAGATTCATCACTCGATTCTTCCTTCAAATTCGTTTGACGACCAGAAGAAGTGCACGCAAGACTGATATCACTCTCCTGCTTCGAGTGGTGAGGAATAGGAATGCACGAGGAGGATTTATCATTGTCCGTCGCAGACTCAGCATCACTTTCACCATCCGTTTCAAGTTCCTTAGCAACATTTTCAGTTGAGGGCGCATCCATTTGCATAAAGTTTAAGCTTAAAATATTGAACCATCGCGTAGTGATGCATTCCGCCTTGAAATCCGCTAGGCTTACTTGTGAGCAACCCTATTTTCAAAAATGATGGTTAAATAGTGATCAAAAAGTATTTTATTTCGCAGAGAATTCATATAATATTTTGAAAATTGAAAAAATAAAATTAGAATGTACTGGGCCAGATTCACATAATATCACTTACAAGGCAATGCTCATAACCGGACGGCGAAATGCCATAGACATTTATTTGTAAAGTCTTTCCGAACAATTTGCTCAAATGAACACTGATTGGAAAGTCTTCTCCAATAGTTACTTTATCATTAGCGTCCACTGGTTTTATACAAAATTGGCAGGGTACGTTTGGAATAGCTGGGAGTAAGGCTGCTTTTATGCTTCTG
The DNA here is from genome assembly GCA_034699705.1 of Hymenaphorura dentifera. NCBI lineage: Eukaryota > Metazoa > Arthropoda > Collembola > Poduromorpha > Onychiuridae > Hymenaphorura > Hymenaphorura dentifera. The sequence goes on from JAQGCM010001078.1 coordinate 9,707, forward strand.
TGAACAAAATAATAAATTACACAAACTATAAAAGTTCGTCCAGCTAATTCTCTAAGTGAAAGAAAAAGTTGGTTAAACTCCTCTTTCGGCAAAGTTAACTATCTAAAAAAAAGTCCAACTCACATTTTGTGGTTCTCCGGAACAAATAGAGCCCCTAAATTCCTAGCCCTCTCAATTCCAATACGTAGCTCAGAGTCTGTTACTGAATACCTAAAACCAGATGTAAATTGAAATGTTAGCAACTCCAATTCTTATAACTGAGAAAAATAGATATTTTAAAAGTTCAACCTTAGTTTTATTTGAACTTGTGCAGTCTCTGTGGCCATCTCTTTGAGAACTCCGCTATCAGTTTGTCCACGATTGTGCGATGCCTCGAACACACCAGAGTCACCGGCCACAGATTCATCTTTTAAAATAAAATAATAAAACAATTAACAACCAACGTTTTCATTTGTCCAAGGACCCACTGACCAATTGGATTGTTATTTTTATTTTTAGAAATGTTTAAGTTTAGCGCAGCATGAGGCTGCTGCAGTGACAAACCGAGTGTTCTTACCAGAGACAGCTGCGGAGACAGACCGAGTGTTCATACCAGATGATGATCCTTGAATTCTTGAACTGACTTCTTCTTGTGATTCCTCCATTGTTGAATCCTCAATGGGAACATACTCGGAAATTGGTGACAGGGGTGGCAGTGCTGAGTATGACCTTGACTTTTCGATTTGCTAAACAGCATTATTAAAAATTAGTACACTGCTTAATTACCAGAAAAGCGGCCAAGTTTAAGTAGTACTTACATCGTAATGATCTCCCAGTGACAATTCCGCAAGGCCGTCTTCAACGCTCGACTTATCAACTCCCGCCATTCTTATCTGCTTTTCGATGAACGCCTGTTCATATGAGGGTGGTGCTCCCAATTCATATGGAGAATTTTTTTCTCTCTCGAGTAGATCAGATTCCTGTGCAAAAATCCTCGTTAATTTCAACAATTCCGCTCCGCACTGTCCGCACATAAAAATATTCTGAAGAATAAAATTTAGGTTTAAAATTTAGGCATCACTCTGACACATCCCACGCATCCGCAATGCGGACTCCGCATCCCACTTAAATCTTCGAATCATTCGTGAGCTCTGAGTATCTGATCTTTGACTTGTTTTCAAGATAAAATACTTTTTAGCGCCCAACGTAAAAACTAAGAACACATTTATTTAAGCGTATTGTCTCAGAATAAATTTGGTGAATGTAAAATGTTGGATCAGCGTGTCTTACCAGCGGAGAAACTGAAGAAAGAGAGCTCCTGGGTGACAAGGACGGGAGAAACTGATTTGAAGGTACTAAATGCATCTGAACAAGATTCCCACCCGGGGAAGCCATTTGACTAACTTCTCCAGGCAGGAGAAGTGGTGTCATGTTTTGATTTAACACAGCAGATCCTTCCAAGTCACAGAGGTTTGCGTCACAGAAAGGGGATGCAAAGTTTGTACTAGAAGCTGAACCCTACACACAGAGGACCGTTTGAATATTTTATTTGAACCATGGCATTTAAAAACTTGAGGCATTGCAAGTTACCTGTAAAAGTTTCTCAACTCGCCTATGCAAATCTGCCATGTTGACTGTGTCCGGCTGCGTTGATGGAACACCATAAATATCCGTAAAGCTGAGACTTGATAAGGAACCCTGGTAATAGCATGAAATTTTTATTTTAGAATTCCAACCATCAAGGCTTCACCATTAGTAAAACCTATTTTCTAAATATGATCCAGATGTGTAGACCATACTCGGATTTGTACTCCGGTTAGAAAGGAATCAATGCAATTATTACCTTGCTCGAGGCTTGACTGGAACTAAGGGATGCAAGAGAAGAACTGGATGACATGCTTAATGTGCTTGCAGACAAGGATTTGAGGCGACCCTCAAGGAATGCCATAGCGTTTAAAGCATATCTTAACTTATGGAGCAAACTTTGTTTCTCTTCATGCAGTCTAAGACGGTCTGTGATGTTCCTCTTGGCTGAAAATAGGAAATAATGTTTGAAATTTATGCCTATATGAATAACTACTAAAATAACCTCGCGCTTTTTACTATTAATGCAAAATTTTGCTCACCCATAGCGGCGGCAAGACACAAATCCGTTTCAAGCCTTTGAATTTCTGATTTGATTCCTGTCATTTCATGATTGGCTCGAGATTTTGGACAGATACTTCGCAATTCTCGTAGTAGTTGTTCTTTTTCTTGGAAGAGCAGCAATCTGTCTTTGTCTGACTCTACTTCTCCAGGTTCAACGCTCTCTTCTAATTCTGATAATCGGCGCTGAATATGCTGAACATCCTTCCTGCTCTCATCGTACTGAAGCCGAAGCCTTGCCATTTCTGCTAGACGTGCTCCGAGTGGAACAAGCTACAAAACAAAAACGTGCGCTATTTAGTGTTGTCGTTAGGTTTTCCGTTTGCCAGATAATTGTAAATATATGTCCCATTGATTCCTATTTAAAAATATTACGATGGCTGGGAAGAAAAACTATAATGGTTTTCTTAAATATTAGCCATGAATTTTACCTCGCCAGAGAGATCAGTTTGTGAGGCAGTGCTGAATTTTTCCATAGGAATGCTGAGCGTGGAAACATCGGGAGAACTCTCAGCTGTTTGAAGTCGCGTCAGATCTTCTTTATGTTTGGCTAAACTTTGCATCAATTCCGCCCTTTCTTTCTCACCTGAGAGAAGAGAGTGTTGGATATTGCGGAGCTCATTCATAATGGCCTGCGCTTCACCCACGGTGTAGCAACTTCCGCTTGACAATTTTTGTTCCACGTGTGACAGCGTTTGGAGCCCTTGTTGCTTTAAAGATACTTCTTGTCGAATTTGCTCGAGTTCCTGCCTAAGCCGAAGAACTCTTGTCTTAGCTAAGGAAACGTCTTGCTTCAACAAATCTGGATCGTACCTTCCCGACGTTGTACTCACTACTGCATCAAATGAAAATCAGAAATCATTGTATAGCTATTAATTTATATTACGAACTTTCCACACTACATTTACAAATAGTAGCATAAAATTAATGAATTAATTTACATGACGATGTGGACGATGCAGGATGCAAACCGCTCAGGGCAGTATTCAAGTGTTGATATTCGTCTTCTGCAATTCCGAGACGCCGCGACTTCACATCTAACGTTTCCTTCTTCGCCTAAACAGAATCAAAACAAATAAATAAGAGGACTTTGAATATAACACGATAGACGATAAACATCTTAATCTTCTTCTACATTGTACGTATTGGTGTAAAAATATTTGTGTTAATATCCTAGTGTTTGGTAAAATTGTGTCAACTTCGACCATTGGAGGAACTGGACATTAGCAAACCCTCAATGTAACGGGGAAAGTCCCGCCCGACCCCTTGACCTCACATAATCTTTAAATTCCTTTCCGATTGTATAATTTTTTGTAAATCAAGTTTGTGGCAAATGGGAAATGAATTTACCCCATAAATGAAACAAATACTACAAGCCGATTATTTGCATCGCTTTCAACATTGTTTGGGAGAATCAGCAGTGCGTTTAGCCCATTCAAGGTTCAGAAATAATTAACCTGGCTCGCCTCCCTTAATTTTTATATGCAATCTAGCTTTAAAGTCCAATCACCTCCAGCATCAGATAAATGAAAGGGAAAGGTCATCCATTGCATTCCAAACATACATGTATTGGTTCATGAAATTCCTTGCTACTTGCATTCTCATTCAACATTGTGCTCTCCAAAAAATTGCATTGCATTGCAACTATAACCCCACATAGTTTATGGATATTAGAACTACCAAATGAACACTTGACACTTCTCAGTCCTATCCTAAACTTGTTCTGGGGACTCAAATTCCAAGTACCCAAACTGAATATGTGACCTAATCACTTTCCCATGATCTACATTAAAAGTTCAAACATTGAATCTCATAATCTCAAAACCCCTCCCAAAATCATAAGTAGAATTGCACAACTATTCATATCAAAGGCCGGAATGCAATCTGTGCCACACGCCACGCACTTAACATTCCTACATTTAGTCCAACGACATAAGCGTGGCATGTGGCATTTCTTTTTCAACCCATCTCTACACTTACAGTTACAACTTACTTTCTTGGTGTATGGAGTGTAAACTGCAAAATAATGTTGCATCGAGAGAGAAACCCAATGAAACCAAACTACTAGGAGGAGGAGAGTACAACGTACAGAAATAATCGATCTCATTTTGCACAAATATTTGCCGGCATGTCGATCATCTTATCCGCAACACTTTCATTCATTTGATTACTTGCTAGAAAGAATGTGTGACTGTCTGAGGACAGAACTACTGCAAAAATCCTTCCATCTCTTCTCACCTGGCTAGCTATATATGGAGAAAGAAGGACGAGGAGTGCACAGAATTCCGATCCTTTACTACTAACATGCACATTATGCTGTGCCACCTTCAAACACCAACTTGACGCCAAGTCAAGCCGAACACATTGCATTTGACAACAAAGGGAATTTGACTTTCGTCATTGGTTGTATAAAAGTTTGGAATGCGTCAAATCTCTCATCAAGTCTCAAGACATCATATTATTATTGCAAATAAAAAACTTTGTTCAACTCTCTCCAATGCAATCCCAATCGGTTGGGCTGGTGTCTTAACGTTGGATGCCACGCATGTAGCCACAGTCAGATATTGAGTTTGCCAAACGAATGGGATGGAAATGGAAGTGCAATGAAAGAGTGCAGTGCAAATCTACTATGTAAGAGTGAGCAAATTGTATTGAATTGAATTGAAGTAGACATGGCACTCAACATTCCACAGGATCCAGGACTACTAGAATGTAGAATCCAAGGCACGACTCTTCCATTGTTCTTCCCATTCCAATACAACAAAAGTCCCTTGTACTCTCTAGCTACTCCTATCCCAAGGAAGCCAAGGATATTCCTGCATATTCTATGCATTTTGCACTCTTGTCCTGTCTGTCGCACTATGTGGCTTCAACTCATCTTACTACTATCCCTCACGTCAGCGTCATTATCATCATAATGATAAGCGTCAATAAACAATAGGATATAAATAATCTCTTCTCTCAAAACGGTATCATATACAAAGTATGGAATGTGACGCAAGTGACTGAAACTAGTTCCAAAGTTCTGAGATGGGTGAAACACCAGATGCAGGCATGTCACCCTTCCCATGCCTTTTACCTTCTCTCCTCATCCTAAACATTCCATCTATTCCAAACACTTTTCCTTTAGAGAATCTTCATCTTCGCAAGACGAAGAAGAACCAAACAGACCGACCGACAAACCTTCTTCTATCTTCTAACTTCTACTACTAGGACCAAGAATCCTACTACTAGATCTCAGGCATGTATATCTATGGATTTGATCTAAAGTCACAAATAGACATTCATTTGAAAACATGGAGGTTAAGTAACAACGATACACACATTCGTTGAATTCCTTCCACACTTCTGTCTACGACATCCACACAGTCAAACTCTTATCCATCTATACCAACGACTACTTCTTGGAATGCAGGAGCAAAAGTAGCGCATCCAAACTAAAAAAAATTGCATGCAAATCAACAATGACTTGCGAAATAAAACTTGAGCTATGCTAACTTTCTGGGACAATATCGTCCACAAATATGAGACTCTACCTTTCAATATTTTATGGGCAGATATCGTTTTACTTAAGATTACTGTTTCGAATGCGAATCTTAGTGTAAACAACTTTTGATGTGATCCAACACCAACGTGTGCATTGAATTTTAATGAATGTTATGTCAGAACTCGACTGAACTAATTACAGTGGCGTTTGGTGCTATAAAAGTTTGAGATTTGCGAAAAATTTGTCAACTCTGAATTTGAAATACTCACTTTTGTACGTGCCCTATTCTAGTTGTGGTGAGACAAAATTACCATTCAGAGTCTCTGAAATAATTCTAATTAATTAAATTTTCGCTGGGAATCTCAGAAACTTACTTGGAGCTCTTCAGATGCAGTAGTGAGGTAATCTTTTAACATAGCTTCTTGGTATGCTCTCCAGCTCAAGTGAGGATCTTCAATTTGAGTGCGTTCTGAAATAAGAGTATAAGCATTTCTTTATTCTATTCGTTCCTTTTCCAATGCAAACTTAATTAATATCTTCCATAAGACTTTAGCAAAGCACACATTTGGAACATTTCCTATAATATTCGCCGAAGTTGAGCTCAGACCGTAAGGAACAGCACCGTAATTTCTTAATTAAATAATTAATGAGTTCCAATGTCAGAATGATACTATAAATCCAGATTCAGAACGAGGCCAAGGCTGCTCACGAATTCATATAGACCAGACTAGGCACTGTGATATAAACAAACTGCAACCGTACGAAAACAGAAAAGTTTGCACAATTTAGAATTTACATTTGACAGGCAGTATTTAAACATGGAAATTTTAATCTAATTAGCCACGGTTCGCGCACACTCTAGTATAACAGCAACTCTCGCTTCAAGCATTCTGCAATAAGGAGAATCACAAAACAAAAATGTGTTGTGATGAGTACCGGCACCGGCTAGCAAGAGGGATTGTGCGAATTTGATAAATCTCGTACATGAGAGTGGACTGCAGGAGAAGAAGAATGGAAGGGTATGAAAATCTTGAAATGAATAAAAAGTTCACATAAAAGAAAATAATTACAATTAAAATCTCGACACAACAAGTAAAGACAATTAGAACGAAGGGTTGCAGTTAATAAGTTTCTACCAGGTAACAACATAACTGTGCGGAAAACTATTATCGGGTTGGTCTCTGGCCTGCAGTGCAGCTTCAAGTAGTTGAGGCAATTTATCGCTTGTGTGCAAGAATTCCATGCACTCTACCCAACTATAATGATAAGGATTAAGGATTGTTCAGAGTTTAAAGCAAAATGCTATCACTTACGGTTGATGTGATCAATGTAGTAAACTCCGATGAGGGGGTCATAGGCCTGTAATTAAACAAATTTCATTCAATATATTTAATTATATTAAGGTAAAGAGGGAATGATTTGCAGATGTAATGAAAAAGACAGGTGAAGGATAGAAAATCTGGTGCTGTAAATCTGGGCGTTTTAGCACGGAGTGAAGCACGCACGGGGTGAGACAAGAGCTTAAAATATGCTTGTACAACTGTATTGCTCTGCCCGAGTTTGCTTGGAATTTTGCAAAGTTCATTGCTGGTTAGAAATTCCCTTACGCTATTGTTATATACTTCTAAAATAGTAAATGGTCTGCAAAAATGGCAAGCCACAGTTGTTCGAGAGCGGAATTAGGGGGTATAGTGGGCATGTAAGTAGATTTTACTTTGCTACTAAAAAATAATAACAGAACAGATTACAAAGTTCTGACATCTGAAAAACTGACAGATTGTGATGAAAAATAGGTAGCTATGATCTGATCATTGTTTTCCTAAACAAATATGAGCGAATTCCGGAATTCTTAAAAAATAATTTTGAACATTTGAAACTGCTAATAAAGTGCAGCTACATCGCTTGGGGAAAACGTTTATATTTCCATTTAAAATACTTATTGCCGAAGTTATATGCTTATCCTATCCAAATCCAACCGAGAATTCAAAAAATATAATAGTAAACATAATAGACTAATGTACCTGTTCCCATCCTACTGGCAATTCATTTCCCACGCAGTCTGCAAATGTGGCTGGTTTGCTGAGTCTGAAAGGCGTTCAAAATACAAATTCAATATTAAAGAGAGTAGAATTTTTGTAAACTCTAAACCATTAAAGTTAAATCTACGAGTTCCTTCCAAATCACTTCACCTAAGCTCCACTTTCCACATTTCATGTTTACTTTTGGATTTTGGATTTTTTTGGATTTGGATTCAGTTTATTAGGGTCATCAATCTCATAGCTCACACAATACAACAAAAGTCACATTGATTCAT
>JAQGCM010001079.1:0-17619 GCA_034699705.1 Hymenaphorura dentifera
CCCCCCTCCCCCCTCTTCCCTTGGATTGACTTCACAATGTTATTCTAATCTTCCAAATGATCCTGCTTAAGGAGAATGTTATGAATGCATGTACTACAGGATTCTCTAATCTATAACTTTTGATTCCAATTACTTCATCCGACTTTCATGTTATGTTCCTTACTTGCCCTTTTTTGCCATCTTTTAGGTTTAGCTTTAGCTAAGGTGGATTTCTATACATAGGAAACAGAATAGGCAGAACGACAGAGAAACCAACTCTGTGCTCTGCCCCAGGCTTCTTATTCGAACCCCAAACTCGTTCTTTTGGAATTAATAACTGTTCACTATAACCGAGCAACTGAGATGACTTGATTTGGGCATAATATTGGATCACGAACCCACGAATGAAAATGTAAACTTATTATATATTTAGACAAGTCTACCATTTGTGTGTGTACCTGTTACGAACAGTCTTTTTATGCACAGTGCAATCTCAACCGTTTTCATTCATGAGTTTCCAGCATAACTTTAAAATATCTGACGGCTGAGCAGGCAGACTTTATTTGTTTTCCTTGTTTCAAAAATGAAGGAAACTCTTTTAGAAAGCTCTCACATTTTATACCAAAATTATGTTTTTTCTTCTGGAATGTATTAGATCTTTTCATCTCAAGATTTTTGAAACAATTAAAGAAATATTGCCATTGCCAGCTTTATCTTTGAATTGGTTTATGTCAGTGGCAGTGGAAAAGAATTGAAGAGGGCAAGCCAGACTTATTGTTGGAAAAAGAATTTCATGGATGGTCAGAAAACTGTCATGTCCTGTGCAATGTGCAATGTAGGGTAAGGAAGGGGAATGGAAACAAGTGAATTCAATTTATGTTTTGTACGAGTATTTGAGCGACGTGAACTCGTCTGTTCTGTTCACCGTTTCACTCCTGTTGTTTTCGAAAGATTTAATTCTGAATCTTGTCATGTGTCAAATGTCAAGTGCAGTGTACAAGTAGTAGGACAATGCAATGCAATGCTGGGCATTGAATTCCGACAAAAAAAACAAACGCGGAACTTGAGAGAACTGAACTGACTGACTGAGTTGATGGGACCAAATGCACTTAAGTGCATTTTATCTGAACAAAGTAGATTGGGCTTGAGATGGTTGGAGTAGCAAAAAGAAAGAAAAAAAGCACGAGAGAACAACGCTTTGGACAAAAGCATTTTCGAATTCGAATTTATTTTCTTTGCAGCCAACTTGCAAGCAAGCAGAATAACCATACGCTCAGATGTGAGCTCTTTTTCATTGCTTTTGCTCAAGCAAAGCGGCGTTGCAAGAGGAATCTAAAATTCAGAAAGCGAAAAATAATGCATAAATGCATTTAGACTTCTCAATCTGTCCGCTGTCGTAGCCCTAGCACATAAAAACAAAAGCATTTAAATTCAACCGAAGCAATACTTGTAAAATTATTTCAACATCCTTTCTCGATTGAAAATGATTTTGAATTGCTCAGCAAAGGCCAGAAAATTTGACACAATTTTCATTTTTCTCGCATATGGGTTCTTTGGATTGTCGCCTGCTAACGATCACCGCCAACACAACGGGCGCGGTTATAAATAGCGAAAGTCCAAAGTGATTTCCAGAGGCTGCATGAAATTTTTCAGAGTTTGGGTTGAGATGTGAGATGATTCGAGGAGATGAACTAAATCAACTAAAGGGTTGATTTGTTGATTGATGTTTGGATGATGTATTTAGGAGTAATCGAGCGAACTTGGAGCAAGTGTGGAGGTGACGAGGATTGTCCTCATCCGTGCGTTTGTGCTGACGGCGTGGTTGACTGTCGTGATCTTACCCTCAAACACGTTCCAGACGCTATTCCCGAAGATGTCATCGAATTGTACGTTATATTTGCCTTCATTTTTTTCATCTTCATTTTTTACTCCTTCTTTGTTTGAAATGAAAATCCTTCCTCTCTGTCTCACGTAAAAACTTCTCTGGCGAAGATTTATTTCTCAGCTGTGAAATGATTTAACTTATGAACTCCAGCTTTGGTTTTGAACATCAACTCGTGCATGTAATGTTATATATGTGTTTTCCTTTTTCTAACAGGAGACTGGAGCAAAATGAAATTACCGAAATACCACCTGGAGCGTTCTCCCCATACAAACGTCTGCGGAGACTGTACGAAAATCCTTTATTTTATTGCTCGTTCCATTTTAAGTATCTTTTGCCAGCGTTCCCATCTTCCTCTAGTTTACCTCTTAATAATACTTATGCATACATATTAGATTCCGGTCCAGCCTTCACCATCGCAGCCTTCAATTCCCGTGTCCTGGTCAACTTCCCATATCCTCAATTTTTATCGCTGTTCTTTTTCTACCTTGAGTTTAAATAAGACTCGTGCCCAGACTTCAGAGGGACAGGGGGAAAGAATCGTAAAAAATTCAGAGAATAACGTCTGTCGCGAGTATAAAGTGACCAGAAAGATTTTGGGCATCACGACCAGAGTTTTCGAGTCAGAAATTTTGCTGAAGCATCGATCAATCCATCTTTTCACAGAGCACAGTTTTTACGCCAGACATGTCTCAGAAATAGAAAAAAAAATGCACTTCCGCAACCGTAACCAGCTAAAAGCTCGAACGCAGCCGTGGTCACGCTTTTGAAATTCCAGTCAGTAATACTAATTTTTTCCCAACAGGGACTTGAGCAACAACCAAATTCAAAAGATTTCGGTGGATGCTTTTCGAAATCTCAAATCCCTGACCTCATTGTAAGTATTTTGTTATTTTGCAAATGTGGTATTTACAAGAAAATTTGATCGAATTGAGCAGAGGCAACAGTTTGAATAGGTCGAATGCTACGTACTTTTAAACACTGACGAGAGTTGAGGTTTGCTGTAAAAGCAAGTGAGTATCATTTTGATAGGGTCGGTTGAGTCGGTTGAATTGAAATATAGAGAATGTGAGTACATGTATAAATGTGATGTATGGATTGTGATGTTGGTGCGAGAAATCTAGCTTGTGTTTCACTTGTTACTTGAATGTAATTTGAAAGGGGAATGGATTTCCAGAATATCCAAATCCAGTCTCCAGTCTCAGCCTTGTCTATCTAGTTGAATATTCGGTACTACATAGAAGAGGAAGACGCGAGATGAGGACGCGGAAGTTTCTATTCTTGTTGGCCGCGGCCATGTGCGATGTGCCGTAGGTGAAACTAGTGGTAGTGGTGGCTAGGCTCCGAGTTCTAGAAAGACGACGCACACTTGATGTAATTTCGGAGAGTGAATTGAGATATGTTTTGGTTTTCTCTCTAGGGTTCTGTATGGAAATCGCATCAGTGTATTACCTCCAGGAATATTCAATGGACTCACTTCACTCCAGCTCTTGTAAGATGCCAACCCATTCTATGATTTATGACATTTTGATGAGGATCTAATTTGCATTCTACAATTTCCCATAACATCTCATCCTTCCATCACACCAGACAAAACTCAAAAAACGCAAACAAACTCCCCACATTTTCTTCCTTCCTTCTTTCCTTCCTTCCTCTGCGTCTTCTGCCATTCCCAAAATCCCTAATAGTATTGAGATTTTTTTAAATCTTCCATCCGCCACCCCTACTATGTGTGTACTTTTACTGAGCTATCTCTCACTCAACATTTTACAAAACAAGGTTTTCTTTAAATCCAACGCAACATGCATTTTTGACGAAGGGAAAAGAAAAGCAAAAGCACACCGTATTCCAGCTCAAGCCCTCCTTTCCCTGCACTTGTTTCAGTTGTTTCCTTTCAAAGGATTGACCCTTTGGTTAAAAATATCTTTTTGCCCGCCCCCCTTCATTCTGATTCCGACAACACCTGTGCCTCCAGCCTATGCGGTCACGCAGCAAGATTGTCAACTGAATTTCGGGAATGCGTTTGAAGTGGAAGGAATTCTAGAGCTGTGCGGCCTTAAGGATGAGAGTGTGGATGAGAAGAAAGACGTCTTGCAGGGTGGCTCCCACGACGACTCTCGGCATGACCCAAGCATTATTTTCAAACCCAAAAACTATTGAATTTGTTAACGAGCTAGTTCATTGTAGTCCTTGTAGTTGTTGATGTGATGGTTTTGAAAGTTTTTGGGACTCACTTGCTGCCTGCCTGCCTGCCCAGCAGAGCTGAAATGTGAATCTGGGAGCAGAAATGCTATCCTTGTATCGTGCGGTCGTAATGGGCCATCCCCACCCAGACACATCATTATTTCAAGTCAAGAGCCCCCTGCACTGCTAAAATTGTAGCTTTTAAGGGCTCCGATTGTCGACATCGAAGACGAGCCCATCACATCACTCTAGTTTCATCCTTGGCAGGCATGGCAGGGAATCCTCTCACATGAATCTCCATGTTCTCCTTGTCCACATCTTCCTTCCATGTTCAATCCACACTTTGGACAAATACTCAATCTGACAACAAGTTCTTACAAAGAGGTTTTCCCTCAGAGTGAGCTGGACAAGATGACGACGATGAGAACGTCGAGAGACTTTTTTTGGACAATGATTTACTCAATTGAAAATGACTGTTTCATTTTTTTCTCTTTGCTTTCTTTCCACAGACTCCTGAACGCGAACCGGATCACTTGTATTCGCCGAGACGTATTCCGTGACTTACATAACCTTAATTTATTGTAAGTGCTGCGTGCAAGAGAGTGAAAGTGCCATTATTTTTATTTGTTCAACCCTAATGCATTCACATATGCAAGACTAGCTAGCTATATTTATTCTTAAGAGCAGTGCATGCACGTTCGTTGCGTTGCGTAATATTTAATCGCAGCAAGTGCACCGTGCAGCATGCATGCAGTGCACTCGAGATTCCTTGCATTGTGTATTATGATTGGAGCGCAATTTGAGAGTGAGTAATTTTCTTTGATGTGCCCTCAGGTCCTTGTACGACAATAGGATTCAGAGTCTGGAAAATGGAACGTTCGATGCTCTTCGCAACATTCAAACCTTGTAAGTGAATTAGTTGCATCCTTTCCTCTTGTATTATTTGCCTGTCTTGCCTTCTATCTTGACTAGTCTATGTTTTGTTCACTCCCGGGTCGGGGAAGAGATGAAACTTACGACTTTGTGGACGAGATCTGATGATGTGTTGAGGTTGAAAACCGCCACTCATCACTACTAAATCTTAATTGATAATAATGCATGACTGACTTTGGGCTGACTACATTAGATATCGTAGGCAAACTCCGAGCTATTCAAAACTTGGCTGGAGGAGTCATGTTCTACTTCCTCAACATTTTCAAAAGATTTTATGATGGTGTGCTCTCAATGAATGAGTCAGGTTGACTAACAATAAGTGGCTCCATTTATTCATTACGTGCTAGACGTCTGAGACGCCAGTCTTGGATGCGGATATGCATATCATCTCGACTACTTTGTTTTTCGCTAAGGCTCGAACTCATCAATCAATCTGCGCTTTTCCTTGCTGCGATTCTTATGAGGATGTAAGAGGAAGAAGAGGTTTGATTGTCCCGAGTAGCCTTGAGGCTGGAATCCTATCTAATGTTTTGGTACGGTTCCATTGGACCTGGAAAGGGGGAATTCTTAATCTTCCTGTTGGACTACTACTTCTTCTTTTTTTGAAGATGAGGAGGAAATTGAGGCTTGAAGGATTGTAGGAAATCAAAGAGTCTCTTTTTCTTCAAAACTCCAACTCGACTTTGGTAGTTTGGAATCCTTTTCCTCAGGGCGCTTCGTCGTTTCGTTTCTTCGTTGGATAGGGATGAATGCATCACTCTGGATTTTGGACTAACAAAGTCTTTTCGTCACTTTGGTCCTTACGTCCTTCCGTAAAACCCTAACACTACATCTTCCTATTTCTTCCTATTCCTTCCTATTTTCTTCCGGGAAAGAAAATTGCAGTTTTGCGAGCTTTACTTTCCATCAAATCGACCCAAAGTCCTTCTCTTCTATCCTCTCTTCTTTCTTTGTGGCTGCTGTGGAATAGGATTATCTGAGCTCTTGTCGTGAGCATTAAGTAAAGCGTAATGCGTTCACGCCAAGGCAAGGCCCAAGTCTCTGTCACACGGGGAAGACAAAAAACCTAATATCGGAGGGTGAAACTACCACTTCACTTTCTACAACTCTAACACAATATTCTCAAGCTCCCAGGCGATTCGATCGCTTACGATTCCCACAACTCACGAGATTGGAAGAAACACAATTAAAACTAACTGGTCGAGTGACTTGGAGGTATTCGCCCAAAAAGTAATTATTCTTGAAAATGGGGCTGGAAAGAGGGAGGGATGGACGTTAGCACTTTATCTTCGTCATATTATTAACTGTGCAAAAAATATTTTGTTTTTAGATTTAAAGCAAGCATGAAGCTTTTTTGTTGCGTTGTTGAAATGGCAAACCGAATTTTCGGTTTGCCGTCGGTTGGAGATCTGCAGGAAGGGGAAAATATTTGAGTTAATGTATACTGTCACTGGACTAGGAAGTAGCGCTGTGGGGATTCGTTTTGGCGTTTGAAGCATCTGGTTTTCTATTGCACTGCTTACTTCTTTTTGCTTATCCCGCTGCCCATGTTCTCCAGTGTGGCGAGTGACCAAAAAGAGGTCGACGGAGAAAGTATCGCTCCTAATAATTCATTCTCAGTGTCTTGAGAAGGACGTGAGATACATAATACATTACGAGTTCTTCCTACGTTCGACTCTGTATTGTATTTTCTGGCTTCCTTCACCCTTAGCCGTGGCAGGAATTATTGCAGGACGTTCTGAGATGCCAACTACTTCCTCCACAACCCACAGCAGCATAAAGTCAAGTCCTCTGGCGCAAAATGTGATTCTACTTATTCTTTGTAATAGAAATAAAATGCGGAATAGTTCATGCAGAGATGAGTGGCTTTATAAATAAGTCAGTCCGCCACAGCAATGCTTGAAACAACCAAAACTGCGCCCAGCACATTACACTACTGTAGTGACTAGTAAGTATTTATGTACTTGTCACAAGGATTTGAGTCAGCGAAAGAAATTTGTCCAGCCCTGAACTCTTGGTTGACAGAAATGATCGTCGTGATTCGTGAGCCAGTGCTTGTCGTAAAAGGAAAGAAGTGAACCTTAATTAAAATTAACTGCAATGGTTTCCACTAAACTAACAGGGCCATGATTTATCCTTACGACCTTTGAACTTAGTCAAGCAAAATGGATGGATTATGTATGCTGTAGTTGTCAATGTAGGACATGATTTGGAAATGGCTTATTGGGCACAGATATAAATTCCTTTACAAGCTTACGAAGACATATGTTACAAGTACAAGAAGTTTCGGGGGTATTTTTAATGATTTTTGTGTAACATGAATAAAAAATTCAAAATTTGTTAGCGTAGGTTTGGTTTAATACATGTGTTTTGTGATATGTATGATGAATTGCAGGCATTTGGCAAGAAATCCATTTTCATGTGACTGCAGACTCCGGTGGTTGTCTGACTACTTGCATCGGAATCCGATTGAAACTTCTGGGGCACGATGTGAAACTCCGAAAAGAAATCAAAGAAAACGACTGGCTGCTTTCCGTGAAGAGAAGATGAAATGTAAGATTGTTCAGTTCTCTCACTTGAAAAATTAATGATCTTCTTGTATTTCGTTAAGAATCTCGTGGAACACGTTTCTAGGTTGTCGAATGCGTGTTTCCTGTAGCATGTAGTATGTATGTAATGCAATGTGATGCATAATTACATCTACTTTGCGTAATAGTCAGATATTGTGAATAATGACTCCAGTCTTTTGATACTACTCCGTGTCTGTCCTCACAAATTATTAGCTGGCAGACCGGCCAGCTTCGAGCCTGTAGGCTCAGTTCATAACTCAATTGCTGCTGGAAAGGAATGGATTTGACTAATGATTAAAACTTAGCTAAGATTTTTGAGTTTGCGATGCGATAGGATAGGCCTTACTTCCTTTTGCTTATCCCGCTGGCCATATTCTCCAGTGAGAGTTTAATTTAAAGGAAAACTATGACGAGAATTCAATTCAAGTGGACTTAGTTGGAGTACAAAATCTTGTATTGACATTACTCATTCTTCCTGGTGGTGAATTCTCCATTGCAAAAACTTGTTTCTACGCCTTACCCTTAGTTTCCAAAAAAAATTACGAATGTAAAACAATGTAATTGCGCTCTGCCATGTTTCAACACGCAGAATGCAAACAGGAATTTCAATTTCACAAGAATTTGCTCAACTTGGAATTTCCCTAAAGCTTTACCAGACACCTGTATAAGCAGGTGGTTAAAACTTCCAAGGACCAGCACACTTCCAATTACTGCACAAGCTTAAACCTACAAAATGTCGGGAGTTGTAGAATACACAGATTTGAATGAGCGTCTTGAATTCATTTCTTAGTTGGGAGAATATTATTTGAAATTTATACGTGTATTATGCGAATTCATGTATCATCCTTTCGGTAATTCCGTCAATGCTTCTCAAAGTATAATTCTAGACTGTACTAACATGGTGGCATTGTTGCGTTTTCTTTGTAAAGGTGATGGAGCTGAGAGTAAGACCTGGGCAGATGAATGCGCTGATCTGAAGTGTCCACCTGAATGCTCTTGTGAGGGGTCAATTGTGGACTGTTCGAAACGTGGACTTCGTGAAGTTCCAGCAGACATCCCAGAACATGTTACTCAATTGTAAGAATCATGAAGAAATTCGTTAATTCCTTTCAGCACAAAACACGCATCACTACTACCGCTACGTCCCAACCTAAGCAATATGACATTTATTAGATAGCCAGACGTATGAATTGAGTCGAGATCTCGGTTGGATCCGAGCTCCGAATCCCAGCACAATTCTTTTCTTCAATTAGAAGGGCAAGCGTGAAAATTTTCTTCAATTACACAGTTTTACAAATGTACAAATGTAGAGATAGCAATGAAGATTCAGTTCCACACCTTTCCCTTATATGTAATCCCTGAAAGAAGTTCCGCGGACCTATTGTGTTTTTACTTCAGCCCATAACTTATTACGTGTTCGTAATTCTTCTCAGCAGTTATCTCTCAGATTGAAAAGATGAGAAATCGTCTATAGGCCAAACCTTTCAGCAGGAAGGAGCAGGAAACCTCCAGTACACTAAACACAACAATTCGTTAAGAACCAACAACCCAAGCGCACCGTCGATCATACGTACACACAGTGCACCTGTACCTATTAAAGAAAAGTGCTCATATATCCTTCATACTTTTCAGTTAAACCTGACTACATATTTTCAATCATTATTGTTGTTTGTCCTTCTTGCACAGAGGGCTTACTCTTGATGTTTATTCTTTTGTGTGCAGATTACTATCAGGGAACGAGTTAAGTCGAGTTCGAAATGGGTGGATTCCGCTGTTCCCTAATTTGCAAAAGTTGGACATGAGCGGAAACAGAATTTCAGCGATTGAAGACAGCGCCTTTCGTGATGCTTCATCTCTTTTGGAAGTGTAAGAAGACTTTCTTTGAAGTTTTCAATACTTTAAGCCGAGTGAGAGTTTTTCAAAAGTAAAATAAGAAGTAAGGCGTGTACAGATCAGCGTGTCTACAAAGTATACATGATTCAAGAATTTCTAAGCTAGAGGAAAGTATTATTGTCTAAAACTATAGAACGGTTGACTAGGACTAGATGAACTAAACAACTCATGCGAATGACAGAGTTGAGAAACAAAGAGGGTATACGGGCGAGCTCTTCGTTCAACTATGTATGGCCCTAGTTTTTTAGTGGAGGAATAAAAAGCTTTGAAATTTGTAAAAGGAATTAAGTAAAGCATAAGAAAAACCCGGTCTATTGTTTTCTTCCCAGCCATCCGTCTAAACCCACATAGATGGTAAACGGGAACTTGGAATTCTCAAGGAAACTCGTGTGTGCACAAAATGTGCACATCACACAGAATTATTCCAAACTTGTAATTTAATCCTCCTTGAATTTGCACAGGCTTGGCATATGATGACTAATGATGTCGTTCTCGTTCCCAACCTGCAATGCTTGCAAGAATTCCGTTCAATAATATAAACAAAATCCAGGATCTGTATTTTGATACTTTCCCAAAAGGTGTGTTCTCAGACAGAACTCAAGTTGACAGAAAGTAAAAATCTGCAAAGGAAAACAATAAATCATCGTGCAGTAACTTGATAGCCTTCAATAAAGTGGAGAGGGAAGTAGGAGATGAAGTACTTATTGAGAAATTCTTGAAGAACTCTTGCTAAGCAAGCCATGGCTGGGCTGAGCCTTGGAATCTTGGATCGAGCTATTACCGATTTGAGAACTTTCACCAGAATGGAATGAATCTGAATCTTATCTATTTAGAGAAGGGAGTTTTAATTACTTCCATTTGACAAACTTTTTTACTTTCGTCTCTCGCTGCAAGAGTCTAACAATATGTGTATAAATGTGTATCTTAACTTTGAAAACTCTGTTCTCCTATTGCACAGGTCCCTGTCAGGAAACAGACTGAAGGAGATAAATAACAAGATGTTCGTCGGATTGGCTCACTTGAAAACTTTGTAAGTGTTGATGAGCTCTACTTCTTTTTCTCTGCTTCTTTCTTTAGCCTTCCAAGAACTACACGCTCAACCTCCTACTCCTTATAAAACGAGATTCCTTTCCTTTTGATGAAAAGGTCGGACTAATGTCATAATGAATGAATTTTTGGCTTGGGCTTTTGGTTCAGTCAAGCAACCGGGTCTTTCTCGACCCATTTCAATTCGGAAGAAAGAAGAGCCTATGAAATCAAGTAAACATAAAAGCAAAGTGCGGATTTATAGGTCGGAGCAACTTATTTAGTGGAAAAAAAGAGTCCATTAAGTCTTGACTGATGCTAAGCCATCAGCCTCAGACTTCCGTTCCTTACTACATCCTGCTTCCCTTTGACTTCAACTTCTTCCTCGATCACTTTTCTGAACTTTTGCTAAATCGTTCGGATCGTCCTAGTCGAAAACTCGAGGAAGCTGTGCGGAATGAATGCACTTGAATGAATAATGCACCTTTCTTTATTGTTCCAGGTCTTTGGCGGACAACCAGATATCTTGCGTCATGCCTGGATCTTTTGAACACATGCCGAGCATTCAGTCACTGTAAGTCTTTCGCCTACTCTTCTATCCTTTAAAAACCTTTTCCCATTAGTCCCAATTTTCCCACAACTTTCCATCCGCGTTCCATCTTTCTCATCCTCCAATTACACCAGTTACATGTAATAACAATTTGTTCAATTTAATAATCCATTCTTCAAGTGAATTTAATTTGAATGTAGCAAAAACTTTATGAATTTTTTTTACTCATTTATACCAAATACCTTCTCACTCGCATTTCTAAATTAGCATAACGCGAGTTTGTTAATTAGATAAAGTAGTAATACAAAAGTTGGCAGGCTTTGACTGTTCTCAATTTTAGTCATTAAGGTCCACATAGACAAAATTTATTTTAAATGAGCCCAACCCAATGTGTATGTGTTGGAATAGGAGAAGTCGATATAAGAATCCAAATGCTAAGAGTCTACCAGAGATTAAATGAATGTATAAAAAAAACACCCACCCATGTCCGTGTCAAGAAGAAGTTTGTGATAGTTTAGAGTGAGAAAATGCAAAGTTGTAAGCAAATAAAAAAAGGAGTAGCAAGACAATTAGAAGTTGTCTCTTTCGTTCTTGTAATTTGAACTTAGTGAGAAGGACTCGAGAACGTACTAGGGAAGCTACATATTAAGGAGTCACTCTTGAATTTCCCATAGCGAACGGAACGGTCTACCTTAATTTCGTATGCATGAGACTTGGAAAAAGTGCAGGGAAAGGATGGGGAATGAATGAGAAAAGTTTTGGTGTCAAGACAGACACAAGACTAAACGTAGAAGGACAAAACAGGAGAGAGGAAGCAGAATTGAATCGACTCAAAAGTTGGCGAATGAGCCAAGTTATTGCTTTTTAATTAGGAAGAAGCAGAAGAAGGAGTGCATGAGACACCCGTTGTTTTCGGTTCAACACATTTCTCATAGGCAACCAGTCATGCGAGCCCTTCTAACAACGACCAACTGAACCAGGGAAACTAAGAAAGCTCAGGAAATCGGAATCCAATTTTAGCCAGTCTTCTTTCAAAGTGAATGGAAAAGATAGTTAGCATAATTCTCACACTTGATTGTCTAGCTCTGTATTAATTAGTTTACAGTGCATTAAATTGAATTGAAAGAGTTTTCTTATATACCTTCCTCCATCCATTCAAAGAGTGTTTACGATTTTAGTTCCCTATTCTTTTCCCATAACGAACTTTAAATTATTCATCAAATTTTATGGCAGTTTTGGCTGGCTGTGGCTCCGGGGAAGAAAGCAAAATTCTATTTACCGTATCGATAGTCTCTTGTCAAAGTTTAGTTTATAATGCAACTCGGTCCATTCTCTCGTCTAACCTTTCATAATTTCCATTCTCCATAGTAAAACATTATATTTTATAAATATGAACGCACATATCGAATGCGATGATTAATTCTGAATGCTCTTAAAGGGATTTGGATGGGAATTCGTTTATTTGCAATTGTCACTTGGCCTGGTTTTCTGATTGGCTTCGTCGTGAAGAAGCCGTGATATCTTCGGATGGACCGAAATGTAGTGCACCGCTCAGGCACAAGGATTATTTTATAAGAAGTCTTCCAACACATGAATTTCGTTGCACTAGTAAGTCCACAACGGGTCAAGAAATTGAATAAGTTTCGATGTGTAATTTTTGAAACGTGATTTTCTTGTTTAGGTGATGATCGCGGATGTTTGGGCGAAGAATATTGTCCACCGCAATGCAATTGCACGGGAACGGTAGTCTGGTGCAGTCGAGCCAAACTACGGGAAATCCCAACAGGAATTTCTGCAGAAACTTCAGAATTGTATTTGGATGTGAATGAAATTCAAAGAATTGACTTGAATCGACTTGGTCATCTCAAACATCTCACAAAGTTGTAAGCTATCATTCTTCTGGCAGACCTTGCCCAGTTGTCAAACATTTGGAATAATGGGACCTCTAGCTAAATGCTTTCATCGTTTTACCTTACAGGGATTTGAGCAACAATCAAATCACAATGCTCTCGAATAGCACATTTGCCAACCTAACAAAACTCTCCACATTGTAAGGCGAAGCATGTGTCATGTTTTTTTATTTATTGGGCGTCTAGCCAGTTCAGTTATTTTGGATTGTTTTATTGAACAGGATAATTAGTTACAACAAATTACAATGCGTTGAAAGAGATGCTCTGGCTGGTTTGACTTCATTGAGAATCTTGTAAGCAATCCATTTCTTTTAATAGTTTCTCCTTCTCTCTCTAGGGACGATTAGTTACCTTTCTGCTCTGATTCACAGGCAAAAGGGAATTAATCTGAATTAGCTGGGAATATAAATTTGACGATACTTTAGTTGCAATTATCAAATAATTATTGTTGCGTGTTTTAGGTCCGTGCATGCGAATGACATTTCAATGATCCCAGAAGGAACATTCCGAGATCTTCGCTCCATGACGCATTTGTAAGTGAATACCACAATTTTCTTCAATTTGATTAAGTTCTTACAGCGAAAATTTCTAAATTTTCAATCAAAATTTTACAGGGCTTTGGGTGGTAACCCATTGTTTTGTGACTGCGGGCTAAAATGGCTGGCGGACTGGGTAAAGCGGGACTTCTTAGAACCTGGGATTGCACGATGTTCTGAACCTGAAGCCATGAAAAATAAAATATTGCTTACGACCCCTCCGGGTGATTTTGAGTGTGCAGGTCAGTGTCTTCATGTTTTAATAATTCTGAACTCATTATTTGAGTTGAATAAATCACCTTGAATACTTTCTCATATTGTATAACTTTTCTAACACTTTTTTCTGCCATCTACGCAAAATGCGTCATAAAAACCAGTTTGATAATTTTTATATCTGCTATCAAAAGGCTGTAGATAATGAAGACAATTTCTGTAGACATTAAACGTATCCGTTCAAAAAACCAAAACAAATATGACCGAATTCTGAAAGTAAATCCGTGTTGTATACGTTATTGCAATTTCATCATGCAAAGAACTCATTGTTCATTTCTTTTTAAAACGACTTTCAGATAACATCCCATCAAATATCAAGGCGAAATGTGACGCTTGCTTCAACTTTCCTTGTTCAAATGGCGCATCGTGTACTTCTAGACCAGACCGAGACTACCAATGTACTTGCTCCCCAGGATATCATGGCCGACATTGTGAGCAAGTTATCGATGCTTGTTATGGACAACCATGTACAAATGGAGGAACTTGTAAAGTTCTTGAAGAAGGCCGATTCAGGTAATTTACTGAGTCAACAATAGGACTACAATTAGGTCGAACAATTTAAGGCGTATACGAATTTATTGCTCTCTGAAAAAATGAGAACTTGAGTAAAAAAAAGTTGGAATATATCAAGAGATTACTTGCTAGTACCATTTGCACTGCATAACAATGCAGATGTTGGAATGTAAATACCGTTGTTCTTTTGTTCCAGCTGTGCTTGCCCAACTGGATTTATTGGACACCGGTGCGAAGTCAATGAAAATGATTGTGTGAATCATAAGTGTGAAAATAACTCGACTTGTGTAGACTTGATTGGGCAATACAAATGTGAATGCAATCCTGGATTCACAGGTATAATATCATTTTTTAAAGATCAACAACATGTAGTCTTGAATTGTCATCAATCCAATTATTTTTTGAAGGTGAATACTGCGAGAAGAAAATAGCTTTTTGTAGCAAAGAGAACAACCCTTGCAGGAATGGCGCCAAATGCGTTGATCATTTCTCTCATTACACTTGCGAATGTAAGGTTGGATTTCAGGGTGAAAATTGTACCATCAATGTGGATGATTGCATTAATCATATGTGTCAAGTAAGTACTTTCGTATTTCATGATCAGCAATTTTGGGATATTTTTAATTTAATTCTCTGTGCTAAAAGAACGGAGGTACTTGCGTTGACCGAATCAACGAGTACACTTGCACCTGCACTGAAGAATTTAGTGGACGTTACTGTGAAGTGATGCCGAGCGTGTCGATGCTTTATCCGAAAACATCTCCTTGTCAGGATAACGACTGTGTCCATGGATTCTGCTTCTTGCCCCCTGATTCGGCAGACTATACTTGCAAGTGTACCCCTGGCTATTCCGGTTTGTCCAAATACTGTTAACAAAAAATTAATATTATTATTACATACTGCACTTTTTCATTCTGATTCATAATATTTAGGAAAGAGATGTGAATCATTGACCAGCATTAGCATAGGAAGTAATGGATCTTGGGTGGAACTAGAACCATTACGAACCAAAACGGAAGCTAATATAACAATACTCCTTTCCACGTCAGAATTGAACGGAATTCTACTCTATGATGGAGATACCCAGCACATTGCTGTTGAGTTATTTCTTGGACGGGTCAGAATTAGTTATGATGTAGGGAACTACCCGGCATCAACAATGTACAGGTACTGGAAGAATAGTTTTGACACTTAACCCGCTGATTTTGCTTTAGTAGTTTTGGTTGACGAATGATGGTTTCAACAATGCATTTATCATAAATTATAGCTACGAGATGATTGCTGATGGCGAAGAGCATGTCGTCGAATTACTGGCAAATAAGAAAAATTTCACCATGAGAGTGGATGGCGGAAAGGCACGCACTATCATCAATGAAGGCGAAAATGACTCGTTGAAATTAACAACGCCACTCTACATTGGAGGTCTGCCTCCAACCACTGCCGTGACAGCTTTAAATCTTTGGCATCTTCGAAATAGCACTTCTTTACATGGTAATTTTTTCATCATTTTATGATTTCACTCATTCATCGTAACGTGACTTAAATTTTTAAATTTCTAATTGCAGGGTGCTTAACGATGGTCTACATTAACAACAAACGAGTTGACTACCTTAATGCCAAGAGGAAACAGGGGGTTGTTCCTGGGTGTGCTAGCGTCCAAGATGAAGAGCCAGTTGGCAAGGACGCTTCTGCCACTCAAGTTCAATCCACATTTAGTTCGAAAGTCTTAAAAGAGACTACTAAAGATATTTGTAAAGATCATAGGTACGTTCCATTTCCATCCGAACTATGCGTAAATAGGCAAATTTATACCAACATTGTGAATTACTTACTCATTCCTGGATTTTTATTGAATTCGCAGGTGCAAAAGCGGTCGTTGTATTCCAGCCAAAAATGGGAAAGAGTATAGCTGCAAGTGTGGCGCAGGGTTTGGAGGGCGCTTCTGTGACCAGGGTGAATAAAAACAGAAAACAATAATTATTTTTGCTCTCTGAAATCCCAATCGGTAACGACAACATGAAATTAATTTGTACATTTTAGCTCCAACCTGCAAAAAAGAACAATACAAAGACTACTATACGGAGCACGGGTGTCGCTCGAGAAGACCGTTAAAAATTGCAGCATGTGTCGGCAGTTGTGGTGACACTTGTTGTACACCGAAGCGTTCTCGTCGTCGACGGGTCAGATTAATTTGCAACGACGGGACGCGCTATACCAAAGACGTAGAAATCATCAAGAAATGTGCTTGTTCCAAAAAATGTTTGTAAAAGCGTTTTCTTACTTCCCAGTCGGGAGAAATTAAGATAAATGGAAATTGTATTGTTTGTACGTAAGTATGTATATCGATATTTAAATGTGTACTATTTCAAATCGAATGATGTACCCAGTTACATCATGTTATTCGTCATCTAACTAAAAATGAGTTTAATCATTAAGTGTTGTTGTCGAAAGTTTAGAGTTGTAGCGTTTACACAAATCTCTTCTCCAAATTGATGGTTTGAAGGACGGGTGTAGCGAAAGACTTTCTAGTTATTCCGAATTTGTCTCAATTATTTTAGCACTTTATTATTCATTATAAAATGCTTAATTTTGCTGACGTTAACAATTATTCAAATGCTGTGTACATTGCGATGATGTAATTGAATGAATTGATGAATATGGATGAATGCAGTGATTTGCTACGGATGAAATGGTTATTCTGCGACAAATGAGTTCAAATCTTGAATGTTAGACAATACAGGATACTTCGTGTAATTTCGTTTGATATTTTCAAGCAAGTGGACAACGCTCCTGCTGGAACTTCAAGGTGGGCTATTGCATTGTTAAGGCAGCTTATTATTGTGAGTAATGGAAAAGTTTGATGATTGTCGATTCCCACCAGAAAGCAGAATTTGTACAAATCAGGTACTTTCTTCACGGTACCTACTATCTCGTTCATTTGTGTTGTTTTAGAGTTAAGTTATCGATACACGCTTAGCTTTGAGTGTACAAGTTTTACTCTACAATAATTGCATTTTCAGTTTCCTGAGCCAAAAATATATTGTAACCTGTAACTTAATGTAATACTGATCCTGTGCTACGTTTTCTATTTAATAGCATTCAGAGTAAAAAAAATTAAAACCGGTAGACCTAATCGATAATTTTATTTGACTATTCAACCATTTTTGCCAAGCATGTATTATTTCTGTATTTGAGTTTAGGATTCATTGCCTGGTATATTTTTCTCCAGAAATTTGAAGAGATTAGCTTTAACCTTGTATTTTGTAAACTTCATGTTTTCCATGATGTAATCATATCTTCATATCGCAACTTCGCAACTCTTCCGTCATATTTATATTACAAATCCAACAAACAAAACTACTGTGAAACA
>JAQGCM010001080.1:0-17619 GCA_034699705.1 Hymenaphorura dentifera
TGAACTAGCACAATATTAACATGTACTTACTACCTTTTGCTGGCAACTGGATCCAATGATTCATATTATTGCTTAACTTGGCTACATTCTGCCATCCATGTAATATTCTGAAAATGCAAATTCGCACGTCTCATTCTCCCTTGTCAAATTCAGCATCGGATACACATGGGATTATATCCAAACAGCTAAGCTATGCATGGAGAACAACCGGGGATGTAAGAAGCCTTCAGGATGAATTCTTACTGAATTCCATTTCGCCATGAACACACATCTGTCTGCGAAACAGAAGCAGATGGTGTATTATAGTCTTTCGCTAGGTGAGTCCACATTTCGTGTGCTGTTAAACATTTCATGGGCTACGTCTAATAAAAAAAGATGAACACAAAATTGGTAGCGAAGGGCGGGTGCGACCCTCGCCATTAACCCGTACAATCTTGACTGACAGTGTTCGGAACACTGGAAACATTACATTGCAAATCAAAGCTGTGCGTTGAGCTCGTCGTGCAGAGGAGTTGAAAAGTATTGCTCATGGCAGAAAAAATTCAGAAATTTGAGTTTGGTATAAGTCCAAGTAAGTCATAACTTTCATTGTGAAAACAAGAAAGAAAAATAAAACATCAATGACGGTAAACGATTGATCCAGAATACCTGGGTAGACAGAGTTTACTATCGATCTGCTGGCTGGACTAGGAAATGGTTTCAGGGACTTTAGTCGACTCTGAGTGAGCCGAAAACTCATTATTACGACTCCACAGGAGTTTGAGCTTAAGCCCAACAAGAAGATATAAAGGACCTTTGAGCACCAGCGACGAAGATGGCCACGAACGACGATATCATCTGCATCAATCCAACTCTTGACAATATTGTCAGTCTATAACCTGTAACGTCACTCACTGATGCACAGTAACGACAAGGAGAAAGTTCGCCAAACAACTTTCACTTCCGCTACACTAGTTTTCGTTCTATCTTTAGCTTCGAGCCAGGATACTCACGCAAACTAAATATGCCAGCTCTACCAACTTCACGATATCAATTTTTAATCAAGTCTTAAATCTCTCTGGCCGTACGAAACAGTGCAGTAGCCCACTCGACACTTTATTAAATAGCCAAACGTTGTAGCTAAGGATTTTTGCTAGAGAATTACCTTCTGAGATCCACAATTCTTAACAAGACCTCAAGGTTC
This sequence comes from Hymenaphorura dentifera, assembly GCA_034699705.1. Classification (NCBI taxonomy): domain Eukaryota; kingdom Metazoa; phylum Arthropoda; class Collembola; order Poduromorpha; family Onychiuridae; genus Hymenaphorura; species Hymenaphorura dentifera. The sequence continues at coordinate 1,184 of JAQGCM010001080.1, forward strand.
AAACTCCACCTCATTTCTGCTTCAAAAATCGACCCTACTCCGCCTACTAGAAGAAGTACTTCAGTTCCAAGCAAATCACTTGAATTATTTTTTCCCCTAAAATTTGAATTGCATGACTTCCAAAAATCTGTTGAAAGTGCATTACTCGGAGGGGAAGCTTGAGTGTTCAGCCACGGTTTATAAGTTTTACAGATTTGCATTTATCTTTACAAATGAAGTACGCTGGAAATTCTTGTTCCTGCTGGATGCCATACTGCTGGCAGAGTTATTCGCTGTAGTGTGATAACAAATTATGCCACTTGCTGAATAGATTCGAATGTTCAATTTACATCGCAAATAATTTATACAAGCGGCAATCATTGATTAGCTAAGGGTTAGTTCGTGCAGAAGAACATCACAACTTGACTTTGTAAACAAGGATGTTTAGCTTTTGAGCCCTTTACTGAATATGTTGAGCACTGTCAACTTCGACAAGCGTTACTTGGTGCGAAATCTCCAACAAGCCCGCCTCACAGGAAGCTCTGTTGAATGAATGCTAAAATTACATGACGCTTGAGTTGCTTCCAGAAAATGTTAAAGCAGATGCACACAACAGAAGCCAAAATCAAACAAGCTTAATACCCTAATTACCATCCTATTTTCATCCTTTAGAATTCTGCCCTACCAGGCTGAATTTACATACAAACACAAGGTGATTTAGCTATGGGACTGCAAGTTGAAAAATATATCAAGCGTCCCTAGTCCCTATATTCTGCAAAATACAAAATACATCTGGTTGGACTCAAGCAAACATGACACATCTTGGCTTAACTGGTTAAATTGAAAACGCTGCGCTAAACAAATCTCAAGGGCTAAAATTGTAGTCGAAATTGAATAACTGTCACAAGCCATCAGCCAATTACCATCGCTAATAAATTCAGCCTCACCGAATTCAACGGTCTGCCCCTACTACTTCGTAGTTACAACAAAATTAACGTGTAATTAAAACCATCCGTGCATTCCGGTGTCCAATCATCAGTCCTTTGAAGTCTCCTACTTCTTAACACAAGCACGCTCACTATTAATTTCATTTTAATTATAATTGGAATCCAGCAGCCCCTGAAGTTTCAATTCCAGGGCACCAATCCAAATTCATTTAAAACGAAACCTCTTCAAATTTAACCAGAGATGTTCTCCTGGTCGCTCAGCAAAATATGAAACCATGAATTCGGATTTATTTATCCAGGAGTCTCAAATTCCATCTCATACCTGCATCTGCTTCACTTCTCTAGCATAATTGAAGTAGGATTTTTGAATAAAATCCTCTTGAGTCTCGTGGAACGAAATGTAGATATGAACTTTTCATTCATTTCAGAACTGATTTGGTAGATTTGATTCAGCAAATCTCGTTCATTCCATCCTTGGAGTAAAAGCTCTTCAGCCTCAGACTCAACAGCAACCACCAACCATTCATTCTCAACATTCTCCTTCCCTCGAGAGGAATTTGTCAAACGATATAATAAATTGAAGAGAGAGAGATCTGTTCACAAACTCAACTCAATAGCAATCCTTTCCTTTCTTCGCATTCCATATCTGCAGAAGCCAGCCAATCCGGAGCACCAGCACCATCCTCAGAGCACAACCAAATATTACTATCTAATAAGTTACAACATCCTTTGTGAAACTTACAAGCACTAATCAATAGTCACTTTCACTTAGGTTTAATTTACTCTGTCTCGTTTCTCAATCAAAGCAATATAGCAACAATGTTAGGTGTCCCTCGTAAGTCGTCCGCCCTTCTCCTAGTACAACCTCCACTCCAATGCTAGAGGGAAGAACCCAATTAAAATTACGCCGCTATTGAACTAGATCTCCATACCAAATAATATATTGCTGAAGAGCAACACATTACAATCTCTTCATTCCTAACATTCACAAATGCTGCAGAATTGCGACGAATTATATTTTAACGAATATTCTCAGAGAAGAGAAAAAGCTTTTGCCGGCATGCTGACACATCGGAATTCCTGAGAGCCAACCTTGTGTTTTTAAATTGAAATGTTTTTATCCCAACAGTCGAAATTTTACTGCGTATTCACTGAATGCGCTAAAGTCCATCTGCATCTTGAAGACATAAGCTAAGAAATTTCTTTGTAAACAAGTGCGCATGCAAAACAGTTACTTAATTGCATCTGAATTGGACGATAGTCAAATTCTGCAGGGAGAGGTTCAGGTTGGCCGAGCGCAAGTCCAGCCCGAGATATAAATCTTGACAGCTCTCTGCCCCGGCTAGGAGTTTGGCGGCTTATCAGTGTTATAAAACTTTAGCAAAGTTGGTTGGAAATCGCTCGACTGCGTATCAGTGTCAATGCTGACAGCTAGCTAGCATCGCAGTGCCGCTTTTCGATTGACTTTGCGTAGAAGTTCGAGGATTCCTAATTGTCGTCGACAGCATAAAAGAATAGTTTTTACTTACCCCGTCAAGTGACCTGAAAAGAAGGCTGTGCTTCACTGCTTCTGCCAAACGAGCCCTTTGACTGTCGGACTTCGGATGAACAACCTGTTAGACGAAAAACCATATTAAAAATTAGTATCTCGAGACAAATTTCTGCACGAGGAAAATTATAAACCCCATGCTCAGCCGCGCGTGGAACATAAACTTAAATCAATAGATTAGTCAAAGCTTTCCAACATAACCAATACGTTTGTTTGCCTGATTCCTTCTGTTGGTCCAGCAGTTTCAGAGTTTAACCGAGCGGAAAATAAGTGCCTAGTGTAGACCGCACAGAAGTATTACAAAGATCATCCATTTAAATCCGTCAGCTAATAAATCAGAGACGAAAAGTCACTATTTTCATTTCCCCGAGGTTAAGTGACCTTAACGAGTTTCCATTTATTACAATCGCTCTTAGCACACTTCCAGCCCTTCCACCCCCGCCCTCACGGCACATGAAGTGACAGAAGAAGACAAATGGATTCACGGAGAGGCCGAGCAAAGAACATGAACATAACCCATAAACAAACCCAATGTTCATGCTCGAAGTTCGACTCTAATGTTGCGAATGTTGCCTTTCTCTAATTGCCTCCTTGTCTGGAGAGTCGATTTGAAGTGTCTTCCAGTCCGATTCTTCTTAACGACTTAAGCCTTAAAAGCTAAAATCGATGTGGTATTCATAGTTCATACGTACTTTTCGTACATAAACTGGAAGTTCAATTCCACGCACAATTCTCGTCCTTCTCAATACCTCAGACGACCCCAACCCAAATTCGCTCACAAAAATTGGATCTCGTCAGTTCTTTCATCAGTCGAGTCTCGAGTGGGCAGCAGTGCTCGGCTCAATTTTATTTTATTGCTTTAACAGACCATCTCAGAATTTCAATGCCCAAACTCAGAGCTGGAGGCAAGACCCAAAGCACAATGTTTTGACCAATTTCATCCTCGGAAAGGAATAAGATATACCCTGCATGGTTGCAAAACCCGGGCATCCCTAACCATCAAACAAACACAATGTAACATGCAGAATTTAGATATTTGCATGCAAACTCATTCCTCACAAAGAAAATTACTTTTTTACTTTGCTCTTCCAACACAGCGTCTTGTCCGAGTCGGCGTCTTCAAATTTGTCTATTGACGAGGGAAAAAACAAGAAAAGTTCTGGCGAGTGAAAGCCATTGACTCCGGGGAATTTACCCCAGATAGGAAAAATATCTTTCTCTCGTTCTTTTCTACTTCAACTGAAGATTCTACCGAAGTTGCAGTCAGCCGTATTCTTATTTTGGTTTTCTCATTTTCAGTCGTCAGAATTTGTGCTGGCATCGAAATACAGATATTTTCTTGGCTCATGACTTTTGATTAAAAATGATACTTGGAGAAAGTAAGTAGAAACGAAACGAAACGGGGTAGACTGTAGACTTTGTGATCTTTCCACAGTTTTCTTCCACCAGGCGTCTAGTCGCTAAAATCGATCCGAAAAGACATTCCTTACGAGCATCCTCCTCCCACTACTCGTTCAACTGAAGGAGTTCAGTCAAGCAAAAATAAATTTCTTGGCAGTCTCATTCTCATCGGAAGTTCGAACTTGAAGACAACAGAGGTGGAGAAAACCTACAGCACAATCCATCCATTTTTCGTGATGGTGCTGCTCGATTGCATTGAAAAGCAGCAATTTTCTTAAAATGCCCTACATCAGGGATGTAGATCAGTTGGTGAAAAAATATACCATATGAATCTGTACCGTTCCACATATTTTTGCAATTTCATTCTAAAAGTTATCACCAATCTCTTCGATATAATTATGATGAAACCACGAAACCAACGGGACTCAGTTTGCTTTCCGATTCCTCAGATCTTTAATTCCCTCAAAGTGTATTGAGGGTCTATCTTGGTGAGCAAATCCCATCACAATCCCATGTACTCGACTATCTCTTGTAATGGCAAGGACTATCAAAATATGGAGGAGAGCCTAGAGAGCAATTTGAGTGAAAGCATCAACTAATCCCAATCCCGTCTGTACTTTGCTTTCGCTTCAGTCCAGACTTTGGAATAGTAAATTTAGCTCTTCTAAAACCCAACTTCAACTTCACATCTCATCTTCCCATTTTCAAATCCGCCGAAACCAAACGCGATCGATCTTTCCTATCAAACACACGTCGCTCTCCTGTGGAACAGCGTCTAACTTTCTAAGGCCAGGGATTCACTTTCTACGCCAACCGCACACTATTTCCCTCATATTCACTTTTAAGTAATATGTTCCACTACTTGCTTCCATTCCACATCCCTCCTCAGTCCTTACGGTACACATTTTCTCGAACACAATTCACTATTTGTCTACTGATTGTAATCCCCGGGCTGGGCACCGCACAACACAAATGGACCTTATTCACCTTTCACCACCCTTCACGGAAAGTTTGATATTTGTGGTGACAATTAAGAATTATCATAAAGCACCAAAATTAGACTTAACTACAAACACACACGTCCCCCAAAATTTTTAAAACTTTTCCATCTGTTCTACCATAAAGCTTAACCGCAAAAGTAAAAAAAATATTAGATAATAGTATTTCTCTCACCGATGGTTTGTCATCTTCGTCTTCTTCTGGGTTGTAAGCCTCTGCGAAAACGGATTTACGACGTGCAGCTCTCACAGGAGGATGTGGCTCTTCTGTACAAAAAAATTAAACATCAATTTATCATTTGTTCTGCCCACTAACTGATTGTGATGTGAAGATCGAAAACCACGGTGACAGGAGGGAGAAGAAAAGAAAAGTAAAAGGAGTAGCGCGATGGAGAAAGCGACGATATCCTTTGTCACTCCTTTTTCTTTTTCCTTTGAGTTCTATCGTCTTTTGATCCAGAAATTTTTATCCCATCAAAGTCAAAGACAGGCAGGCAAGGCATTGAAGTTTGGAGAATTGGATAGCAAAGTATCCTCAACTGGTACCGGGTAACGTTTGAAAATAAGTTTACTTAGCCGTTGACGTGATCTATTTGGAGCCCTGCGGTACTCCTTGGGGTTTATAGGTCGCCTCTTCAGCCAGACTGGGTTATGATAAGATAATCATTTCAATGTTCACTTCAGCGGGATAGATCTCTAAAGAAGGACCAGTCTTCGCTGTCGTGGATTTTAATGTTATTTTCGAAATAATTAGGCACTGACTGCTACAACTTAAACTTAAACAATTCATAGAATTGTCATCTCTGCTTTGAGCGTATACGTACAAGTCACTACGCGCGTGTACGAGTCACCATTCGTATAAAAATTATGGGTAAGCACGGTCAGCTTCAGAATAGAAATGGGAATAAATTAGGTTGTGATGCGACTATCTGTAAGTCCACTCTAAAACGCTTAAACGAGAAAACTAATACGACAACGAGAAAGTATTACAATATTCTGGACAAAATTCTACATTTAGAACTTTGTAATCCGGACGTCCAGTCGGGATGGTAGTGATTGGATTAATTTTAACACAGGCAAAATTCAAGCAATTTTGTCACGGACGTTGTTTCCACTTGAGCTCTATTAATGCTTACTTTGCTCCGACGATAAATCCAACTCCGATTCCTCCATTTCGAAAGTAATTTCTTTTAGGCTAGTTGATGTGACAGACATGTCTTGAAATCTTTTCACAGGCACTTCTTTGAACCACAGTATTTCCAAACACAAGCTACGGTGTTCAGTCGGACATACGATAACTTTACTCCTGAGAATAAGCACTTCTAGGAGCAATCTACTCCTAAGTTCAAGTTAGAAAAAACAATGAGTTTGCAATTCGTAACGAAGCTGTTCGGAATTTTTAAAAACTTTCAGTTCTTGAAATGTGACGAAGACTATATCAATAATTTTTTTATGCCGGACCGTCCAACCCACTCCCGTGTGCTAACCAAATGACAGCAATTGAGAAGAGGTAGATTATCGGAATGAAAATTAGCAAACTGCTTCACTTTGAAACACCAATTCAATCCTTGCAATCATGTCTACGAGTATTCACTAATTTGTATCTATCTGTTCTGTACCGTGTTGGTATTTAATCGAGGTCTTGTCGAACGAACGCGAACTGCAGCTGCGAACACTGATAAAATGGGTCAATTAGCCAACAATGGCATTCAAATTCATTTAGAAGTACGTATGAGGAACTGACTGGACTATGCACTCCACTTTGGTGCTCTACCTATTTTATGAACTCATTTCAATAAGTCGCCTACTTTTTTTTTGTTAACGTAACACACAGCAAAAGCACTGTGCTGCCAGGTTTGCATGTTGCAAAGTATTTAGCCCCACTGCATTCATTTACTAATGGGTTGACCTCGCGTCGCTAATCAAAGTCTGTCTTGTCAAGAGTCTCTGCTCGACTCCTCGTCTAATCTGAAATTGCAATCAAAAGGACAGCAAGACAGCATACAACATGGGCTCAGTCCATACAATAAGCCCCTATCTCCTTCCGATATAGTCCCGAGTTTGACTTTTCAATGGAGCTAATTTGTTGCTAAGTCCAATTCCAACTGCTTCATTACTAAGGCTCCATCATCACTCATTCAATTTCTCTCGAATGACGGGACGACAAATACACCTTACAGTTCGCCCTTACTGCCTGTGGCTGTGGCCTAGACTAAATGTTTATTCAGCGAACGCTGCATTGTTTAAGACTGCACTTAAAAACTCTTTAATCCAATCACTGTATTTTAATCCTGTGATCTCATTGCAAAATTCACCAAGGTACATTTCACTACATTATTTTTGCCGAAACTTTTAACCAAGATTCCTCTTTTAAATCTGCACACAAAATAGTTGTCATTTCAATGGCTCTACGACAACACTCAAGATCAGTCTTGGCACGGTGAAAGTTGGATGCAGTAACCGCAATTATGGCAAGCAAAATGTAGATCTTTATTCTTGATTCAAAATGGAGATCTTTATTCTTGATTCAAAATGTATGTATGGACCCCACCAGTATCACATTTGAATTTTCTCCTATACTTTCGCACTCCCACTGGAAGTTTTATTTAACAAAACAGAGTTTTTCACAGTTCTTCATCACTCAAGCCAAAACAAGCAAAGTGAGCTGCTCGGTACCACACCTCCATGTCAGCAGTTAAACTCACAATGACAGACCATTGTCTGGAAACTTTAGCAGAGTTTCCAAAAAACCCCAACCAATCGGAAGGTTTCAAAGGAAAAACTAAAATAAAGTCACTCTTGCATAGGCGGCATTACTTTGGTTCCTACTCACGAAATGTCTCTATGCTGTGCACTAAAACCAGATAAATACATAAACAGAAGCCGAGCAGAAGCAAGCAATAACTTGAACTAACCAAAACTTCAACCCGGCAAGAATGTGGGGCAGACACGAAGACACGTTCACAACAGACACAAGATCAGTTCATTTGGGAATTCTCACGCCAACTTTCTCATGACACTACAGGACAGGGTAATGACAATGACATCCAACCGAACAAAAGACAGAACGACATCAAATGACAAATTCAATAAAAACCCACTCAAACCTTCAACCAACTAGAAATGTCTTTAGGGATCTGGAGTCCAGCAAGGCAACCGATTCAAACCTCTCTGTCTCTACTACTACTACCTCTGCCTGGTTAAAATCAGTCAAGGCAAAGGCAGAAGTCTATGTATGTGCCAAACTCAATCCAATCCAATTTCTCTAGCCACCACTATTCCTTGTTCAAATAGAAAGAGTCCGAGAAGCAGCACACCAAAATGAAATCACTTCAGTCAGATTCCAAGACTGCACTGAACTCAATCCAAAGAGAAAAGTCTTATTCCTAGATTCCACCTCAAGCAAACTCCGAAAAATACGCCAAACCTAACTTTCTACTTTTACTTACCACTTTCACCTTAATCACCTCAAAAGTGATTTTGACATGAGGACCAGACGACAGTAAGAGGATTAAAATTGTTCCCTAGGTTTTCGCATCGTGGGAATCAGAATGTCCCTTTGATGCATTACTTGACCTAGTGAGTCAGCAAATTCTTCAATGCAAAATCTCCCGTGGTGAGCTTAACGCACAGTTTATCCATTAATCGTGGTTTGAATGGGAGCAAATGAGGTACAACTTTTCTCATTTCAACTAAGACCCAGGATTCGCACGTAATTGTAGGAATTGCAGTGTACAAAAGGGGACATGAATAAGGTTCTAAGGTTGGTTGGTTGCAAATGCAAGCTCAACCAAGTTTTGCAAACTCCTTCGTTAATCTCGAGGGAATACGTGCTTTTATTTGAAAAGTTCATGGTGAATAGAATAGTCAACAACTATCCTTCTTTGCTTATTCGAGTAGTGATCAAGGGAGTTTTAGTTTACAAAAGCTATTTTAGCCCACACACTAGCCTTACACAGAAACCTTTCTGTTTCTAATTGGGATCCAATTAAGCTTGCAGTAAATCTTCGACTAACAATTTGTTGGGATCCAATTCCAGCGCTGCCCATGCTATTACGAACCGAACACTCCAAGTTCTGAGTAAAAGTTGCAAAAAAATCTTAGAATATGTCCACTCAAGAGCTAAGATTACCTGTGACATCCGAATCCGCCTGAGTTGAACTCATCCAAAAGAGAAGAAAATGAAAGGGACCTCAAGATTTTCGAATTTACAAGTTTATAAGCACTGGCTTTCGAAAAGAAATATTTCCCTACAAAATCCAACACCACTCCTTCACACCTAACCACGCAATTAAACTGTCGGCTCCAATATGAACCAACCGTAGGAAATGATTCTGAGGATTCCGTCCATTTCAGATGATAAAGTTGAACTGACAACGAATTTCATCTCCAGCCAAAATCGCTCCGATTGCATCACAATTCACAATCTCATCATATCCACAGCTGGATTTGAAGTTGACTTTCCCTTCCGAATTTCAAGCAGGACAAAAGTTGTGTATACTGTTTGAATTCCCAAAGTATTGGACGAACATTCCAGATTCCATTTGAGCGTGGAACTTCCGTCCTCCTAAGCATCCGAGTCAACCAACCAAGAATTGTGCAGCTCGAACAGTTGGAATCCACCTATTCCATCTTCCCAACAGTTGAATAGAGGTAAACAAAACGACAGTTGAATGAAATTGGACAAACACCAGAATAACAGGACGGAGGAGACGTTAGATTGAGGAGAGAGAAGAGTTTGGAGCAGAGCGAGCGAGAATGAAGAACGAAATCGTTTTTCACCAAGAATCATCTCTGAGTCAGACTGCGCTTTGCAGCTTTGCTTTCACTCAAACTCATTTATGATTTAATTCAAATGGCGAAACTTTCGTGAATAGTTTCGATTTCCTTACTGTTGATTTATAGGTGTTAGAGTTGAATCCAACCGAATGTCCTCACGCTCAAATAATAATATCTCAACTCTCACGTTTCCATTAACTTTCTTTGCAAATCTAACAAAATATGCTTATAGAAGACAAATTCATTCCAACCTCAATCAGCTAAGTCCCAAACCCTGAAACCATGGCTTAAAAAAATTAGAATCCTGGCACAAGTGAAATGGAGGCGACAGTAATAAATTGTAATTTCAAAAATTATTGATTACAATTATTAATGCCATGCAATGACTGTCACCTTGATTTGCCATGTATCGCTGTCACCAAATATGTCTACCGAATTCGCACAGACAGAAAAAGTTCTGTTTTAGAACACAGAAGTATCTCCGTTCAGATGGATCGAAAATGTCGGACTGTGCTTTGTCGTTTACTGCTTTCACTTTCCACACTTTGTCTTTCCATTAGCTCCCATCCCAAATCCTAACCAATGAGTTCCTCTCATAAGGCTGGGTGGATACCAATACCACTTCCACTTTATATGTGTTGTACTGTATTCGTTTACAAGTAATGACCTTTTCCATTTCCATCTTCCTAAGTTCGTATTAATAAAAGGCAGGATGGATGGATGGGTAGGATACGCTACTGCCAGAACAGCCTTCTAATAATACAAAAAATAATGAAAAGTAATAGGAAAGAGAAATATGAAGTGACCCGATCGGAAATTCCAAGCCTTCCATGAATATGAATATATGGGTCCTTCATACGAACTCAACTTTCCCAGCCAAGAATCAGCACTCTAATACCTTTCTCTCCTCCCTATGATTTGATTTCACCGGAGTGAAAGCAATCTTCGTCCTCACTTCCTTTCCTTCATAAAATGACATTCAGCTGTACTGGTGAGCCAAAAAAAGTTTCAACCAAGGTGGTGCAAAACAACTATTTGTTACCCAACAAGCAGAACTAAATAATGTGTGTGGGTGGAAACCTTCGACGAACTGAAATGCTTAATAAGGAATTCTTTACGCACTCCTCCTTCTTCCAAAAAATTCTACTCAGAATTGTATCCTGCGATTTCAATATTTAGTAGGCCGCGCCGCAGCTAACATTCTTTTGGCAAAAAATATGTCGAACTTTTCGCACCACCCTAACTTCTGGATAAGAGTGCTTTTGAAAGGAATGGGCACATCCTTTTGTTTTATTACTCAACTAATGATTTATTTATATTCCTAGCAATTCTGGAATTTCAATATTCCTACTAGTTCGTAAAATTTCAATTCGAATTTCAATAACATGACGAGTACGGCATACGATATTGCCTTTCGGAGGAAGGGCGAATCTTAGGAGTGCAGGCAATGAGGCAATCTTTTCAATCCTTTCGTAAACTTGGTCGAGAACTTTCGCTTGCGTACGATTAACGTAATCCTTCTAAGTGGTTTGGACCATATTTGGGCTTGGAAATACCAAATAAAAGAGCAACACGTTAGCAGCATATCTCTGGCTTCTCTGGGATGAAAAAAAAGTCATTTGCAAACGCTAAGAAGATTAAAATTGTGAAAATTAAAATAGGCACTGGGTGCATACAACTGAGCCAATAAAATGAAATTTCAATGTAATGCATTCAAAAGAAAAATGAACTCATTCACTCGAGCAAAACCATCCAAAGCAGAAGTATCAAATTGAAATTGAAATGCGATGTGTTTAGAAGAATGGATCTCTCACCTTTGAGAATCATTGCATTGGCAGTTGCGAGTTGCCAAATGGAATCCTGTCAGGCTTTTAGTGAATCCTACAAAATCCCTTCCACTTAAATGAATCAAAACTTTTCAAAACAATCCGAACCCTAACTTTTGGGCACAGAGGAACACTAGAACAATTTGTGAGTTAGCAAAGTAGTTTGTGTTCTTGCTCAGTTGTCGACAAATGAAAATGAAATTGGCAAGAGATGAAGAAAATCACCTTGCTTCTCTCAAGGCTCAACTTGAAATGAAAAGTTGTCTTTTCAAGACAAGTGTAGTTGGATTTGTCGTCCAACTAGACCCCAGGCATCCTGGAAAAATGAACGTAGGCGGATTTTAAGTGGTAAGGTAGAGCACAGGTAATTGGAATAATAATCGCCTTACGTACTTGTAGGCTATAGGTCACATATATATATAAGGAATATAAATCAAACCTACTTTAATAAAAAATAATTTCGCGTTTTTTGCAAAGTTTCATCTCTTTGCCTTTTCTCACAACAAGCAGTCAAAGGAATACTCCATATAGCTCAACTTTAGCTCTTTACAAAAATACTGCAGACTTAAGACCTCGATTGAAGATTGAATATAAATCAAGAAAATCAAAATCCAGTTCTAGTTGTCGTCAATCGAAAAGGCTTTAACTAATTGGTGCAATAAAAATAATACTTGAATATATCAAAAAAAAAAAAAAATCTTCAATACCCATGTCAATGTCAAGCAAAATTTGTATGCCATACCCATTGCCAATCAAAAGTCGAAGTTAGGGTTCAGGAATCACGAAATACATTTTTCCGGTTTCATATTTCCATTAATTTCAAAATATTGCCAATGAATTCTAACGAGTGGGACTCTTCCCAGCTCACCCTCCAGGCAACCCGTAATTTTTGACTCTGTGGGGGCTGTAAAAGTGAGAATAAGACAAACCTCGCCTACTGATCTCAGTTAAATTTAAGGTAAAACTTTCTGAAAACCCCATGAAAAGTCTTCATATTATTAAAATGAAATTTTGTGAACTTCAGAAAAGCCGATTTTTTCGATTAAGTTGGGTGTGCGCTCGAAATTGAAAAACTGTAGATGAGGATGCAATTTAACCCATGAATTTTGACCGGACCCTAAACACATGTAAACAAGAAGTTTATGCAATTAACAGGCAAGTTTAGCTTATTCTCTATTATTCTCCGAATCCATAAAAAATTATGGTGTGGTGTGGCTGGTGCAGAGCTCATGTGACGAGACGAGTCTGTAGTAGGACAACAGTAGACACGCAGGGTTGTATTTCCCAGTCAATGCTGCAGGGTTTCACGAGTGCCAGGCATTTTGATTCCATTCTCAAGTTTATTTTCCAGGCGAGAATAAAACCTTGAGACAACTCCAAAATGGAACACAGCACGCCATCAAAACACGCGAAAGTGAAATTCGAAGCCTGAACAAATGAAATCTCCGGTCGACAATCCAATCGTCAGTCAACAACAATCAACAATGACAATTTCATTGGAATGATTATGACAATATTCGTGTAGCCCTAGACCTGAGCACAGCGATGACTTTTACACTGGAATCTGGCTGAACATTGTGAAGATGCAAATAGAATGAAGCACGTTAGCTAAACGCTTTGAGCAAACAATCCAAGTAGATACACGAAAGTAGAAGTTGCCTGAGCTAAGTAAATACTAGGCTCGCTTACTATGCAAACGGCTTGTTCATGTTCAGCATCAAATAGAAGAACGTACTTGCTGATGTCAAAAATTGTCGTGCTTGTAACTTGTAATTTCAAAGTCAAAATTAACAGAAATAGTGTTTCGTATTCCGGCATTTCGTTGGGCGTGCATTCCCGCATTTTCTATTCTGGGTCATCTGGCTGCATGTTTGATGTTTGCACATTCTTAATCCTAATGTTGAGTAAGTGTAGATCAAAACAAGCATTGAAAATAACTTTTAATTTTGCAGTCAATGTCTAGTCTGATATGACAGTTAGGAAACCGGCTAAATTGTTTTTGCACGTCTGTGAATTCCATTCTAATCTAACGTTCAGCTTCACGAATGTGAGCATGTGCATCCGTGAGACTTCGACGAACCACATCACGGGCAACTTGATTGATAGCAACATTCTGTGGGCCTTGCTGGGCTCTCTGAGCCTGATCATGATGCTGAGGTTGAGGATGACCCAAATGACCTTGCCCAGCCGCCACAGGAGCTGGAGCAGGACTTGGTCCCGGGTATATTTGACGAAGTGGAATTTCTGCTTCTCTTCCTCTACCTAAGTCACGACACCCAAATATTAAAGGAAGTAAAGGAATGGTATATAAGGATATGATGGATATGGATGGATGTACTGTATATATGGTAAAAGTGGACACTGACGACTGGCTACTAAAATAAAAAACGGGTTGTCGGGACTTAGGTAGGTTTGGGATACAGATTAAGTATTGACTAGATTTGGACTGACACGGATGACTGCCAGATTATTCTGTTCGGCAACCTCCGTCAAGCTGCCAGGGTCAGACGGAAGGATATGGATGAACATGCGTCTGCCGCAAGAAGAAAATTGAATTTGGAAGTTCTTTCTTTCTGAAATCAGTGATTGACAGTTTCGAGGCTCAAAACAAATTCTCAACAACAGCAAGTTCACAAAAAAAAACGTAAAAAAAGTGAAAATTAAATGGCGTTCTTCTCATATAAGCGAATTTAAAAAAAGAGCAAGTGAAAATAAAAAAATCGCTAAAAGATCTTTTCGTTGTTGAATTCATCAGTGGAATGAAACCAAGAAAGAGACGTCTGTAAAAACTCAGGTCAAATTTGTTCCAGTATATTTGAATTATTTTGCGGACGACAAAAAATTTGGAAAGTTCTATAGGGTGCATTAAGCTCGATTTTCACTCATTACTTTCTTTCTGCAGTAACGTAGACCAAATTCGAGAATGTCAGGTGGTGTTTCCACCATGTAAACGACAGAAAACTGAAGAATCCAATCAGTGAGCGTATCATCGAGAACAAGAGTCCTACCTTCAAGTTCATCTGGAGTAGTTGCTGGTCCACCCCCACCACCTGCTCCCCCATTGACTGCGGCTGGAGTGACTTGAGCTGGACCTCGACCCTCGCGTTCATCCTTAAGTCTCTGGAAGAAGCTGAGGCCAAAGCTCGCGAGATTCGTGGGTCGTTCCAACAAATAGGCAATCGTAAAGTCAAGGAGGGTTTCACGGAGTTCATCTGGAACTCGGTAGCGCGGTCGGTTCTCCATCACTCCAAACTTTTTGCCAAACTCTCACTTTGTTTCAGTTCAACCGACACTCAACAACTCGAAGAAATTAAATTTGACCTGCAATCAAAGAGAAAATCCAACGATTAGTTTCGCAATAAGAACTATGATTTTTTACAAATTTTATGCACACAAACAACCTATAAAATTAATGCTTGTTTATCCTTGTCAATAAGTCAGTGCGAAAGCAGGCATTTGTGAGTTATGCTTTGCACAATATTACTGTCTTATTCAATCCATGTTAAATTTTTGGATTTGGATTTACCTATCGGGGAAGCAGGGTGACAAGCGGATAAACCACAAACTCCAAATAAATTCAAACATCAAGTTTTTGCAGTGAGTTGTCACAGGGATAACTTTCATCTCGCTATTGCATGGTTACTGACAAGGGACACTGTTTGCACGTTACACCCAAATCGATGCCCCGTAATGGGCCAAAACTCTCTAAGGGCGCATATTGTTGTTACAGCCTCCAATCTCCCATCCCTAATCCCAATTTCCCAATCTTCTCTAATGGAAAGTGAAGTAAAAGGCAGTACTCAAACTCAGTACATATGTATTTTGGAAAATTGCTAGTCACAACTGTTCTGATTTTGACTTTTGTTTAATCATTTGACCATTACAAACTAAATCAGAAGCACGTGGTCAGAAAATCCATTGCGTCGACAGAGCCACAGGCCATTCAGGCATCACCCGCGTTATAAAAATACCTTCTTTGATTCAGTCAAAATTAGTCAAATTGACATGTAGTAGTAAACTGCCTGACCAGCAATGGAATGGTGATCGTACGAGTTATGTGGTATTGATTTTCCCAGACCGGTGAGTACAAGGAATAATTAAATTCACAATATTTGCACTAACATTTATGACACCAAAATACCAAAATAGTTTGGAACGTAATGCTAATTCTGGCACATCAATCTGCCACTATGAATGTTAATTGTCGCGGTTGTAAATATTTGGATTTAAATTAAAAATTTCAGTGTTTGGAGTTTGGATTTGAGTTTGAGTACATTTGTGGCTTGCAGTTCATTTGGAAGGCCGGGCGAGAAAAATATAAAGAACTAAAAATCATAATAATTCATCGATTCTCAGGTTTATCGCGTCCGGTACATGAAGCAATTCGACAAACTAGTCTATCTAGAACCTAGATAGAGTTTCAAGTAGGTCGAACTTTGGTGCCCACCTGGGAGCAGAGCAATAGTAATAAATACAGACGTGGAGGCAATCAATAGAATCGATGTTCTCTCCGGTTCAACCAAGTTTGGCTACCCTAATACCAACAAACTCAGACCATTCATAATATTTCTTATATCATATGTATTTCCAAACCAGGGCGAAGCCCTAGTGCGGTCAGCTCTGTCCTATAAAAATTTAATTCGTACAATTTGGATAAACTTTGCTAGACTCTAGAAATGAGAAGGAAAAATATCTGTATTTATATTTTTGGTTGATATAGTTGAGGTCAGCTCTTCCCTTTTATTATTAGACACCGAATAAAGTTATCAGTTAACTCGAATTTCTTGCCCCCTAGGGATTTATTGAATTCCGCGTCAGAATCCAAAACGAATCTAAGTTCTCAGTCTCAGACCCAATAAAATGTGCAGAGCACATTGCCACAAGCGATCGCTTGAAGTAGCTAGTGACCACATCCACATCCACACAGCAAAGATACCCTGCAAAAGTGTAAACAGCC
>JAQGCM010001081.1:0-17618 GCA_034699705.1 Hymenaphorura dentifera
GAACATTTTATTTTTTTGTTGTCAACAAAATTTTGTTTTCTTGACAATTTGGAAATATATACGCCCCTTTTCCGCTACACGCTTCATATATTGTTTTTATTTGGGGGAAAAAAAGGATTACGTTAGAAATTACCGAATGAACATTTTTCAACCCTTCAAAAATAAGATTTATTCTTCGTTTACCCTCTAGTGTGATCAAAACATCATTTAATACTATGAAAAAGGAAATATATGGATAATCCCTTGTATTTCACCTTTTATAATAAATAAAGAAGCTGATGCATGGAGAAAAAAACTGTTACTCGAAAATGAAGAGAAATGGAGCTTTGATCAAAGACTAGTTTTTGAACGTACTTTGTAAGAGCAATCAGTAAAATGATGATGGTATAGAAGATGAGTAAAATTGCCAAAACATAAGCTAGAGAATGACATGATTCATGGACGTGGTGGTTATGATAATGAGGAACATGAGGTTTATGATTCAGCATCATCCAACTTCCCTCGAAAATGAGGAGTAGGGCCTGTGCAAGGAATAATCCCGCGGTAATACGCATGTAACGAGGAGAGTTACTAGGAGATTCACTCAACATCTTGATGAAAGGGGAAAGCTGATGAAAGTGGAATGAAATAAATCAAAAATAAAGTCGCGGGAAGGCCCAAAAGGCACCCAATCAAGAGAAAAAAGCGTCGCTTACCATGGCCATCCACCATGAGATAGAGCAGTCAAAAATGTCTTTTTTCAAGATACCATAGTTTGTTTTCAGATGGGAAAGATAAGAAGGATTGTTAAGTCAATGCTTTCATGAGTTACCTTGGAATTTAACAATTCAGGAGTTGTTTAGAGTTTTGATTTTGATAGATTACAATGAGCTTCAGAGGTACTTGAGTAAACAGTTATCTACTTACATAAGAACAAAAGGATCAGGTTTATTCTAACTTAGGCTTTTTTAAAGGAGGGGGATCATCAGAGGATCTCATAGTTGAGAGAAGCCAAGCCGCTCCGGAACGAGTCAGCTCCGATGTTTGTTCTTGCGCGGCTTGCTCCAGGACGAGAGAGGGACTTGTTAAAGACTCAAATATCGATGAAAGCTTTAAAAAGATGGTAGAGACCGGGTGTTCAGGGGAGATAAACTTGCCAAAGGTTGTAAGATCAAATTTAAAGTTGAGGGCGTCTTGTTTGATGGATTCCCAGTTTGAAAGGACATTTTCCAAAGTCAAAGTATCTTGGATTACAGCTTGAATTGCTAGGCCAGGTAGAACTCCTCCTGAAGAGTCTGTTGTATGGAGTATAAACTCAGGATAAGATGCCTTCAATTTGGAAACAGCGTTGGAATATAAAGAGAGATTTCTTAACAATGAAAGCGCCTGCTGAGCCAATTCGGTTCTTGTTTGAGATGGTCCGGGCACTGTAAAATCGATGAGAGCAGCATAACGAGCATCAATTAACTTTGATAACTCAGATTCCAATTCAAAGAGCCAGTGAACAAGATTATGAGCCTTGGAGACAGTTGTGGCAGTCGAAGAAGTCGAATAAGAAGACAAATCATCTAAAGAAGACGATGCATGTCCAAATACGGTAAAAACGTCATAATGGACTTCTGGAGTAAAGAATAAAGTAACAGGAAGAAGAGTTCCTACTAATGTACGGGTTGATGGTTCAGCATGAGCTTCAGCAAGGGTTAAAGCGTTGGTTGCGGGAAGAGGAAGGATTTTGTATTCAGATCTAGGAGAAATGTCCCACTCAAATCCATCTTCTCGGTTTGGATCTCTCTTTGACACCAAACGGACTCCTTCATCATCATATCTTGTTATCCATATTGGTCTCTGCATCATATCAGCCATTTTCTTGACTTGAACATGATCAGCCCAAACTCCAGGCTCAGACATTGTAATTGGATCGTTCACATCTTGGACGGTCCATCCGTCGTAAGGATCAGGCGTTGAAGGCGCTTTTTCTTCTTCTTTCTTGATTTCCTTCTCTGAAGTGGGATCAATTTCCTTCTTTATTTCCTTCTTTATTTCATTCTTTATATGATGATTACTTGTTGATGTTGAAGGATCTTCCTTGGAGTCTTCCTTGCTTGAATTATGATGATTTTCAGTTTGATGATTGTTTGTCTCTTCTTTCAAGTTGGAATCGGAGATTTGCTCATTTACAAGCGTATTCTTTAAATAGATTTATGAAATTCACAATAAAAGAAGAGTTAGAATGATATTTTTTAAAAAAACTTGAGAAATGGCAAAGAGATAACCGAGCTAAACCGAAAAGAAGGGCTCTGAGGTTGGAATCTGTTTCTTCAGATTCCAATCCCTTCTTCAAGGAGTTCCATCCCCCCAAAAACTCTTCCCAATTCTTCATTATTATCTCATCTTATTGTACAAGAGGAAACAAGAAAGTTTGGTTCAGATTGCTGCCCAAAAAGTACTGGACGCCGTTTCAGAGGAGTGAAGTTGGCACGTTTGTAAGCAAAACGACAAGAATAATAAAAGTTCCGGAAAATTACCTCCTCAAATCACTGATTGTCTGAGAACATACCAGATTTAATGAGTTGTTTCTTGATAAAACACCCTTTTCATTGAGCTTCTGTCTCAGATGATGAGCAAGGTTACTTTCAGCAGGACCTTCGATGTTTGGCCAGAAAAATTTGACAACTGCTCGATAGAAGCAATTTCCATCTCCAATTACGGGAACGACCTTCTTGGGAACACATTGGCATACAATCTCACGGAAACAGTTCCTATTATAATCGGGAACCATAGCATGATAATTATCAAGTTTATCCATCCATTCCAGCTCATTTGAAGACACAACTTGAGGCGCATGAGATTTCAGCAAGGAGAAGAAGGCAAGAATCTCTTGGTCAGCTTCTTCAATCAAAAACTCATCTTTATGATCATCATTTCCATTCTTTGATTCACCATTCTTCTTGATACCACGGCAGGTTACATTGAATACCTCTTGGATGACCAGACGAAGCTTTTGAATGAGGAATTGTCCTTCAGAAACTGAGAAGAACCAAACTTGTTTCCCAAGCTTCAATTGAGACAAATTATTAATGATCTTTTCGACGCTCAGTATCTTGTTGATGCATGAATAAGCAGCAATCCAGTTTTTATGTCCTCTTGTGTCAAGTTCTTTAAATAAATGGTAGGGAGAATGTTAGAATCATCGTTGATTGATCAAATACAAATAAAATCAACGATGCTTTGGAGAAATCGCTGTTTTTCAAACATGATAAAAGACGTACTTTTCAATTTGGAGGGTACAAGATAATCAAATAAGGATTGTGATATATGTTCAATTGATTTGCTGTAGAAAAGAGATAATATTAAGGCTTGGCAAGCTGAGGTACGAAGATTGATTTGCATCAGTTGGTAGTCCCTCAGAGGATCAGGTTGATTGGGCGATCTTGTTCTATTGGCAAACTCTATCAACATATTATAGATTGGAGCTTCCAAGTATTGCTCTAAAATTCTTAATGGAACAGATTGTTCTTGACATTGCATCAGTAGGATAGTAGAAAAGGATGAAAAAGTTTCCATCGCTGCCAAAGTTCTTTCTTCAAGTAAATTTGCCTCCTTGGATTGTATTTCAAGACTTTTTCCTCGGGAAACATTTTGATAATTCTTTATAGCATCATTTTTTGAAGGAAATGAGCTTTCTTGAGGTAAAGATTCCAATGAACGACCAAAAGAAGGAAGGGCCTCCAGCCGAATATTATCTAAGCATGACCAGGCTGTCACAAGCTCATAAATAGCATCTTGATCTTCTTCCATTTTTAAAATAAGTAATTGTAAGCCATAAAAGGATTTAAAAAAAGAAAAAAAAGATCACTCAATGGAGGAGAAGCAAAGGAATGTCCTTGTCACCTTTTGTTGTTGTATAAAAAAAAATTTCAGATTTCAAGAGATCAAAGGCACTTCTTCTGTTCAGAGCTCATATATCTGCACTCAGAAAAATGAATTTATCCTCTACCCTGTTATAAACGGATTTTCTCGTTTCTCTCTGAAGGTATATAGAGATATGGAGGGAATTTCGTAATGTGCCAGTTTTTTCTCCACCTCTTACACATTACAAACTTCTTCCTTTTGGAGGCAAGAAAACGAGCCAGAGGAAATCACTGACCACCAGGGGCCCTTCTCTACCATGAATCGACGATCATTGGCATTGGTGATTCTAAGTATCATAGGTTCGTTCATATTCCTTTTTTATTTATTTTGAAAATATCCAGTTGGAACTTATAAGCCGATTTTAATTACGGGCTCAGATCTTTTCTAACTTTCCTTGTCTTTATCTTTGATATTAGCCCTTACCACAATCATTTTATCTCTTATCATGGTCACCTTCACCTTACCTAAGGTATCATTGGATCAAACAAAGAGAGTGGTTCAAGAGGAACTGAAGAATGAGCGTATTGAGAAGATCAAGAAACCTCGATGTGGTCCAACCGCTTTGTTGGAAGAACATCACATTGTTAAAGACCAAGCTGATAAAACTACAAAAATTAAGACTCCTGTTGCTATTGTGAATAACTATACCACAATTGAAACTATTACTCACTCTGATCAAGCCTATATTTTGCTGTTGACGAACAATTTACTGATGAAGCAGATCTTCGCTTTGGAAGGAAGTTTCCGCGCTGTCAATACAACAAGAAGAAGAATTGTAATGGTAACTCAATCTCTAAATGCTGTTGCACGTGATATATTAAAGAAGATGGGAATGGAGATTCGTGATGTTCCACAACCAAGACATCCAAAGTTTGCTGTTCAAATCAGTCGCTGGACTGACACTTTGGCTAAGCTTTCCCTATTTGATGAAGTTGATGGATTAAAAAAAGTGGTATACATGGATGCTGACTATATTGTAAATTATAATTTGGATTATTTATTTGATCTTGATACAAATGGAACGGTACATGGACAAATGGATGGAGAAGTGTGTTTCAGCCTTAAAGATCACTTCTTCCTTAATGCTGGATTATTGGTGACATCAACAAATAACACTTTAAAGAAGGAACTTTTTGGAATTCTTGATGATCCTACATTTAAATTTGAACTTAAGAAAGGAGATCAAGAAATGTTGGACGTTTACTTGAAGCGAAAGTACGCTAAAAAACAAAACTCAAAAATTAAGCTCTCTGGACCAGACCAATGCTGGGATAAAACTCATTTTTTCGCAAAAAAGGAGTTTTATAACATGGGATATCAGATAAATACTGATCATGCCTACCCATAACCTCTGCTGTCAATTACTAACGTTCCTCTGAATATTTTTGTGGGATCCATCTGGAATTAATAGGGGCATGTTACGCCTTCTTCCTGAACAAGATGCCACTTTTGTTTGGAGGTGTGAATGTGTCGAAGATAAGAAGATTGATTACTTTGATGTTTTTGTATGTATAATCCTTCAATTCATTAAATTTCACTTTTAAATAAAAGACTTCCACCGCGAAGCCGCAGCCATCAAATGGCCCTTATCCAGTGTTCTTTAACTATTTAATCCCAAAATTCTCTCCACAAAGTTAAATCTTTCAATGAAATGTAGAATCTAACGCTATTCCCTTTTGTCAAACTAATAGAAAGTGAAAACCGTTCATTTCACTGGATTCTGGCTTAACGCCGGAGATTTGTTGAGACGTGGAGAAAAAGCCATTACCCTTACACGCCCTTGTTCACAGCCCTGGTTCACAAGGTGGATTAATATGTATCGTTCAATGGAATCTTGGTGGAAAGAAACTTATCCAAAGGATAATTTGCACTTATAAAACCAATCTTTTTTCCTCCTCTCTTTGGAGATTTCAAGATAAAATTGTAATTTAATGTAAAGAGATATTTTCTGGTTGCTCAGGTTTTACATTTTATATTGTAATAATACAGTTTTCTTATTTAATCTCTAAGAGAAACAAGACTCTTATTGTTGATCTTGGGTTACTTCTTGCTCTACTTCCTCTTGAACGACTTGAACAACTCCTCGGATTTCTTCTTGGATTTCTTCTTGCTTATCAGGCAAACCTTCTTCTTGATGTTCACTCCGTTGATCATCATCTCCTTTGATTCCAATCTCTTCTATGGCTTCAGCAGTCTCTTCTTGTTGTTCTTCAAGCAATTCTTCTTCATGTCCATTCGGTTGTTTATCATCATCTCTGACTTGAATCCCTTCCAAAGCTTCAACAATCTCCTCCACAAGATCAATTTCATCAGACTCTGATTCTTCAGGAACATAGAAGTGCTTTGGGGGGTCTTCCTCTTGATTTTCCTCTTGATTGTCCTTGTCGTCACGGATGGAATCTTGAGAAGGTTCACGAACGATTCTTCTGGATGATTGGCACTCTACAGGTGATGATTCTCTTTCACGACGTTCTCTTGTTGATCTTCTTGAAGGCTCTTTAGATGATGTTGAAGTGAGATACTTCTCTAAGCGTCTTGAGGAACTTGCTGAAGTGAGAGTGCGATCTGAGCCCTTGTTGGCGGATTCTCTGTTTGAGTCTCTTGGGGCTTCTCTTGTTGAAGATCCTTCTCTATCTCTTCTTGGACTTGAATCACGAGTTGATAATCTATGAGTTGAATAATCAGATTCATATTTGCTTGATGAAGATGTTGAGCTTGATGAATGATAAGTTTCGGTGCTTGAGTCTCCATTTGATGAACGTCTTGGGGATGATTCCAAGAGGAAGTCATTCTCACCGTCCTTTCTCGTCTTGTAATCATCACTTGGATAGTAGTATTTTCTGGACCATTCATGATCTTTGCGATCTTTGATGACAGAACGATATTTGGATTCAAAGTTATGGATTTTGACTGGATCGTCTCTTGGTCTTGATGCTCGCTTGTCAGCCGGAGTATCCCACAGATAGATGCGTCTTATTGTCTCGTGTCTTGCCTTCTGAGGATCCATGCCTTCATGCTCAAACATGGTAGCATAATGAGGGTAGTAGAGGCGAGGTGCTCTTGAGTACTCTGAACTACTGATTATTGCCTCATTTGGTGCCTTTTCGGCTCTAGTTGCGATTCTGGAGCGACGATCTCCTTCAAAAACAATGAAAAAATAATGATACTTTAAAGTTAGTAAGGTTAAACCGTTGTAAATATTCATCAAAGAAAGATCAAGTGAAACGAAGCAATTATTGCGGGCTGTTTGTTTCCAAAAATATCATAATGCAGAAATCAAGGCTAATAATGTAAGTCCCGCTATATGACGTGGGCAACATGAATTAAAATAAACAAAATAATAAGTTTTCCTTGACGTACTGTAATCTGTAGACATTTCAAGCCGTTAATATGAAGATAGAATGAAATTTGGATTTGCTGCAACGATAAAGGAGACAAAAAAACTATTTAAAATTTATTTCTCTATTTGAAAGATTAGATAGCTTCACCGTCCCGGCACTGTCAAGAGGGGTGAGATTCCATGAGATCTGTAATGCCGGAAGCTTCCAGAGCGTTTTGGAGTACTGCCCGACCGATATTTCGAACAACCATCACATTTTTGTTCCGGGTTAGGATATACAGATGAACACATGTATTTATAATGACCACCAGAGAGATTAAAAAAAACCGTACGCCGACCACATGTTTTCTATCAAGTAAATTTACTATACTAATTTCTCAAAAATAATTGCTAGAATTGAAACTTAATAGTTTCTGCTTTCAGTGAGTTATTCTAGAGTTCTTAGTGGATTATTATTATAGTTATTATAATTAATAAAGTAATAAAATAAGAGTAGAATAAGGTGGTAGAAAAATTAGGTGAAGAAACTGAAAGCAGAAACTGTTAAGTTTCAATATCTAGCAATTATTTTTGAGAAATTAGTATAGTAAATTTACTTGATAGAAAATAAGGCAGTCGAATTTCGGTCTCTCGACTCATGAGTAACTCTTTTGAATTTTCAAAAGTGACTGACTCCGACGAAATTGAATCTTTTTGACTCCTTAGTGGGAATCTACATACCCTTTTGATAAATAAAATAAATAGAGTATCAAGATACAAAATAACTAGTTTATTTATAAATCATTGGTCGAACAATTGATGTAGACTTCCCAACTCATTTATGGAGGTCTTGCGACTATTCTTGAAGGTTTTCTTTCTTAATTCCAACTGCCTTAAAACAAAAGTCATGTTTGTTTTTTTAATTGAAAGTGGAGCCTGAAATGGTTGTTGAACAAAGTTAGCCACGTAAGAGGATCTTTAAAATTGCATTTATGAGTGATTTTGCAAAAATATTTCCATACGAACTTGATTCCTGGCGTTTTATGATAACGGGACAGAGAATGAAACTGAAGAGTGAAAAAGAGTCAATTTCGTCGTTGTGAAAAAAAATAACTCTTGCTCCGACTCCCAAGAGTGACTCTGAGTCACTCGACTCCGACTCCGACCGACTACCTTAATGAAAACATCATGTGGTCGGCGTACGGTTTTTTGGATTACACTTTGCTCCACCATCGTAGCACTGGAGATGATCCGGATCTGATGGACAATCATTTTCTGTAAAATATATTTTATCTTTTGAGGGATCTAGAAGGATGATAGAAGAAGAGGAAGTATTTTTAGAGGGGTTTTTCTTGTTTTGGACGCTGGTCTTTTCTTGCTCTTTCCAGATTTCCTATTATTGTCAATAAAAGTTGATTCAAATTCTTCATTATCATTTTTTGGAATATTGTTAGTGCTGATAATAGGTCCAGAGTCGATATTATCCTATGAGTCTTTTTCGGGTTGGTTGATTGATGATGGTGAGGAATATCACTTGTTGGAGGACAAAGGTCTCTTAAAATATTCTGATTCATCTTTAATTGTTCCATCAGTTAATTCTCCTCTCCATCTCCAACATATCCAAAACTGGCAGTCCAAGACTTCCTCATTTTTTCAGATTTCTATCCTTTGAGTTCGCGATGCAGTTTCATGATCTTGTACTTCGTGGATCTTTTCCGTTCCCGGTTAGATTGAAAGTTGATGTCCTTTATATGACCAGAATATAATATATTTTCAAGATTAGGGTAGAGGAGCAGATCTGCCTACAAAAGTTTAAGGATCAGACGGAGCAACGATTCGTGGCCATAATTGACTCTTGTTGCCACCTAGCATGTTCAACCAACCAAATTACAGCTCTTGCAAAAGATTCCGATTCCATTCCTTTAGATCATCCAACATAATTGCCCTCTCTGATGAGTTGACGGCCTCTTGATTTCCCTTTACTCAGGACAACTTGATGCAAGACCTTTTTATGAACTTTAGGACAGTGAGGGGCAGAAATCATAAGAGTGAAGAAATGAGCCTTGGCTTCTCTGGGATGACTCCAGCAACCACCCAATCCTAATAGCAAGCTTTGAGAACTTAGTGTCAATGCCATCAGGAGGCTTGATCATAGTGCCATCAGCGTTGAAGTACAATTTGATTGATTCTACCACTTCAAGGAAAGAATTGGAAGCAGCCGCTACAGTTGCATTCATAATCTCTTTTTGAACTTCAAAAAAGGGAGTATGAGATACAAACGGAATATGCAAGTTTAACATGAAGGTTTTGTATCCTTCATAACCAAGATAAGGAGTATTTTAAACAGTCAAAACATGAGTGAGATCCGTTTAACAAAAGACTTCATTGTTGGCTTTCTTGACCTCTCTAGTCGCGGAATTGTTTTCGGGGATGCTCAGATTAAAGACTGATTTACCGTGATTGCAGAAAAAGGTAAATTCAGCCTGCCATATCAGATTCTTTTGAGATAAGTTAGGTAAAGCTCCGGGTTTTGAACAGATTGAACAACGACATTGACTGCAAGCATCAGCGAGCCTTTTAAGCTCTATATCTGATATAAGGTATCTAAAAATATGGGTAGGTTCTTTGTTTGTATCAATAGATGGACTGGATCCTGAAAAATCATTACCTTCTTGAATTCCAAGAGTGTGCTAGTCATACGACGCTTGGGCGGAGGACTGGAATTGAAGATGGTATTCGGATCAACATCAGAGGATTGTGGTCGTCTTCTTTCCTTATAACATTTTAAACAGATATGTTTCTTGGCTTGAGTATTTAAATTGGATGTATGCTGATCTTCTGGAGTTGAAAAGAGGTATTTGTGATCGGACGACCGAAGCAGTTTATGACAATTCTCGCAACGAAGAGGGTGAGCTTTCTTCACCTACAAGGGTACAAGATGCAAAAATTGGTAAGAATAATGAAAACAAAGTTTAAACCGAGAATGGTTCAAGTCGGAGGCGCGCATCTTCAAAACACCCTTTGGGCTCTTCAGCAGCCGACATGTCCCAAAGAACCCCAGATAGTCTGGATCCTACCTAAAAAAACCGACGAAATTCGCCTAGAATTGGCAAATTACAGCAGATTGGCATGTTGTTTATGATTTTATCTCCCGTTGGTTTACGAAGGGGAACACGGTTTCGGCGACAATTTCGAAAGCGGACGGAGATTTTCTCTACCGAATTTGGAGCGCGCCCAAAAAAGTCATTGCTCCGGTCCAAGCAGGATTATTCGGCGTTTGGGCGGGTACTCCCTCTCCTTTTTTGTTATCATTTATTGATCCGTTTTTTATATTCCTCATTTTGAAGCTCTCTTTTTGGAACATCCTAGGTCCAAAAAGCCTGTTTTCTTATTGATAAGATGCCACACACCCTTGCTCAAAAGGTCATTCAATGCTATTGGCTTTAATCATCTAAATTATCTTCCAAAAATCTTCAATTATCATACTATTTAGTTTCTTCTATATCATTGCAAGATCTTTGAAAGGGATAACAGAAGCCAAGAAAATGAATTTTAATAAACCAGTCGTTCTTTGGTTTGTTTTATTTGCCCTTCTCTGCGCTTCAATCTCAAATGCACAAAGTTGTGGAACCACTGGAACATATTGCCCCTCAGGATCTTGTTGTTCTGCAACAACCAAGACTTGTGGAAACACCCTAGCTTTTTGCGGAACCGACTGCCTCTCTTCATATAGTCAATGTAACGGTACAGGTCTAAAACGGTTATTCTGGACTTTAAAAATACCATCCTCTATTACAACATCAAAAATCACTTCATTTTGAATAAATCAATCCTGATTCTATTCCAAAGGAAGTGAGATTGAACACGAATACCAATTTACACACACCACATTCATAAATTGTTTTTCTGCCATATCGGAGGCGAATGAAAAAGAAAATCACTTTTTCTCCTTTAAAACAACCTGATGCCCCTTTTATAATACAAAAATATATAAAATGCATCATAAACATTTTCTTTTCCCTTTTCATGATCCATGAAAAGCTAATTTTTGAACGTTTTCTGAAAATCTTAAAAGATACTTGCGAAAAGTCATTCCTTACTTTTAGCCCTTACTGACCTTTTTATCTCTATTTTTATCTTTTCTTTCTATTCTAGCATTGTTTTATTATTATACAGGAGCCGCTTCATGGACATCATCCATTGTTCCAGGCTCAAATACCGAACTTACTTTGATCGACTCCTACGTCAGCGCCACAACAGGACATCTCTTTGTTCTTGGTTCTATGACCTGTAACAGTTTGGGTTCATCATCATATCTTATAGCAGGAGGTTATTACATCTCAGCGTATACATCATGTTCAACCAAGCTCTTCAAATCATGGTTTGTTCAAGTTTGACGGTTCGTCTCACAACTTTGGTACACGACTGCCTCAAGTGCTGATCAATACAATGAAACTCCTCTTGGAATCTTCGAATTACCTAATGCCCAATTCTTGGTTCCTATCTACAAGGAGGCCTCTTCAACTCAATCTCAAATTTCTTGGTTCACAATGGGATACGGAGGATCCGAGAACATTCGTTACTTGGGTGCTGCCAGTGATTATCTCCGTTGGTTTACCTTTGATTCTATCACTTACAACGCTCCTACCATGAAATCATTTGCTGGTGATCTTATTCCTAAGAAGGCTCTTGTTGCTACAATTGGAACAGATACTCGTATCTGGATTTCTGGAAGCTGGCACACGACAACTCTTAAATTTGGAGGCTCCACCTTGTATTCATTGGTTGCTCGTCCTGGTTCTATGGGAAGTGGTGTTGAAGATGCTTGGATCTTTGAAGCTCTAATTGATGGAACTTCTCCTATTGTTAGAGTCGTTTGGTCCTTGGGAAATTCCGCCTCTGACACTGGATATTCCAATACAAGAATTATGATGAGAGATATGGCTGTTATTGGTAGCAATCTCTATTTCTGTTTCTCAAATACTGCAAAAGCTTATGGATTGAATGCTGGTCAATTGACAATTGCTATGAACCCCAAACAATACACTTCTGACGTTTCATCTGAGGCTGTCTGCGTCGCTGCCACTTTGCCTCTTTCTGCTCAATCAACCTCAATTAATCCTGTTTAGATGGGAGCAAGAGCCATTTCAGGACTAGATTTATATCCAACAAAGATCTCTGTTGATACAGCTGGTTATGTCAATTATGTTGGAACCCGTGGTGGTGTTGGAACTGGATATCAATCTGAAGTGATGACTTTGAAGTTATCAAATTCTCCTTCAACTTATCCTTTCTGGGATTACAGTTTGACTTTGAATCAAACAACAACTCCGAATTTACCTAACCCTGCTTCGGTATATCCTCATGATCTTTCAGCTACTTCATCAACAAGACTCATTTATGCAGGAGAATTCGGAAGCGCCGCTTGGACAGGAAATGTTAGTTCTCCAGCCTTCTCAACTGCCATTTCTTCCTCTGGATCAAGAGATTCTTTTGTCTACATGTGGAACAAACCACCAACATCAACTCCTCATGTTGTTTACAGGATGGGAACTAGTGGAGCAACCTTAACAGACACTTCAATTTATCCAATCGGAACAAGTCAAGCTTCAACAGCAGCACAGGTCCTGGTCTCAGCAGGGTATACATCAATATCAAGCTTTGATATTGGAAATGGAAACACTGTATCATCAGCAACAAAAGGAGTTTTTGTTTCAGTCATCGATCTAATGGCAAAAACAACCTATAATCCTCCCCCACCTCTCGTTGCCCCAGTAGCGCCTCCTGTTGCCCCACCGGTCACGTTCCCGTTGCAGTTCCTGTCACCCCACCAGTTGCAGCTCCTGTTCCCCCTCCTGTCACCCCACCTGTCGCAGCGCCTGTAACACCTCCAACTCCTCCTCCAGTTGACCCAACACTTCCCGTTCGTCCTCCAGCAACTGTTGAAATCCTGGTTCCAGTGGATCCCGCTCCCATTGAGCCTCCAGTGGCCCCAATTTTGATTACTCCTGGAACCGTCGTCCCTTCCGTTACTTGCGTTGAAGTCATCACTTCTGCCTCTATGGTCAACGGATGGTGGGTTTACTTCTCGTGCACCAACAATAATCAATCAGAAGTCAATGTTACTGAGCTTGAAGAGAATAGATTCATTGTTGGAGGAGTCGCCACGGTCTATCCAACATGGCCCGCAACCTTTGAAGTTTTAAGCACATCCTTCTTCCCTGGAACCCACAACAACTCCTTCAAGATTTCTGCATCAAATTCAAGTGTATTTGAATGGATTCTCAATGGAGTAACCGCATCATTGGATAATAATGGATCCCTCGATTGCCTCGCTGCAAACGAAACATATTACAAAACTGTTTGGTCCTTCTCAGGAACCCCAAATGCCAACACAACACAGAATATCATTAACAACTTCTGGACTTCAACTCTGTTCCTTTCAGGACCCAGAGTCTCAGGAGTGGTTGTTAATACAGGAACCAAAAGAGTTCCGTCTTTCAGTGTTGAATGGACAATCCTCTCTTCTGTGATTCCTTCAGCACCAACTGCCTTGGGAATCTCTGCTGATACTTATGCTTTGGTCAACACTGAAGTTCATCAAAATATCATTTCAACTCCAGCTTCAGCAACCACAGGATCCGCAACCTTTCTTGGCGTTGCCGACTCTTGGACTTACGTTGGAGACACTGCTGTCCCTGAAACGCCTTACTATGATGGTCCTTTGGGAGGAGGTCCTGTTCCAATTGCTCCTCTAAGCCCTCGTGTTATTGATCCCAATTATTATGTGGACCCAGTTCATCCTCAAGGAAATCCAAATGTCCCGGTTGATCCCACTTCTCCTGGCTCCGGAGGCTCCAACACAACTGGTCCTCAAGCTCCCACACAAAATGTTCTCTTTGCCCCCAACAGTCTTGGCTTGGCTTATATTTGGCTCATTGTTATTATTGGTGGTCCTCTTGTTCTCGCAATTATCATCTTCCTTTGCTGCTGTTGCTGCCGCGATTCTGGTGGCCCCAAGCGACAGACTCTCAGACAACAACTCGCTGAAGAGAAGGCTCGTCAAGAACAAATAAAACAAGACTATTATGAAGATGTCTTTATTATTCAAGGTGCTGCTGGTGCCTCTGGCGTTGCTGGTGGAACTTTAAGAAACAGGAGAAGAAACAATGATGGACGCTCTTGACGATGATACTTCTTCTGACTCCTACGAGCCCATCGTCAGTGGACAAGCCGTTCCTTTAGTTTCATTAATGAATGCTCCTAAGGATGCTCCAACTCAAGAAGGATATGGTGCTTCTGCAGGAGGAACAGCCAGAGGTACAAACAGATTTGGAACATGGATTGGAAAATGAGATTGAAATTAAAAAGAGAAAGGTTCTTGAAATAAGAATTAACAAAATTACAACTTATTTGGACCAGGATTTGCAAATGGGGCAAACCTCTTTTTAAATAACGATGAACAATTTGAGCTTCCAAAGTAATGAATGATTGAAACTTATTTTTTAATGATATTTTAGCCATCCAGCATATAAATAAAGCCTTGTAGAATCTCAAGAAACAAAATGAAGACTAGGAAGCTTATTTGTTCTTGAGGGCGTCGGCGAGCCAGTCGAGTCCACCATAGAGACCATCTCCTGAAGTGGCGCATGTGGAGATGATGTACCATTGACGGTTACGGAGAGAGTTAAGTCCAAGCTTCTCAGTGAGATCACCAACATTTATAGCATTGGGCAAATCTTGCTTGTTGGCAAAAGCCAAAACGACGGCGTCTCTGAGCTCGTCCTCACGCAAGAGCTTTTGGAGCTCAAGGGCAGCCTCATCAACACGCTCACGATCATTTGAATCAACAACATAAATGATACCTTGAGTGTTGAGGTAGTAATGACGCCACAAGGGACGGATCTTATCTTGACCTCCAACGTCCCTAAAAAAGTCAACAAAAAGAAATAAAGCTAGCGGGTTAACTTCCGAGTTCAAAAAAATACATAGAAAAAACTTGATTTTAAATAGAAAAATGATGGAAAAGAGAAAATCAAATGACGAATTTAATGGGAGATGGTTGGTTCTTTTCTAAGAAGCAAAAAAGGGTCGCACCAGACGGTGAAATTGATATTCTTGTACTGTTTGTTTAAGTTTCATTTGAATAAAGATGGGGAATAAATGCATGTCAGAAAACTGAAAAGAGTAAAGAAAAAGGACAAACAAACAAAAACTTCAAAAAAAAAACTGAGATTAAAAAACCAGGGAATTGCCTTCTATTTTGAATTTAGATGCTCCGTACTTGAACATTCTCTGTTTACATGATATGATTCATAAAATGACAAAATAATGCGGTTAGTTTTGAGATTCCAATGAGACGTTAAGACCCAATCAAGTGTTTTTGTATGTGGTAAAGTGAGACGAAAAATTTTGATTCATGTATTTTTGCTTTGCTTACGAACCAACGTTGAATCCAATGGTAGGAATAGTAGTAACGATCTCTCCCAACTTAAGTTTATAAAGAACGGTAGTCTTTCCGGCAGCATCAAGTCCAACCATCAAGATACGCATTTCCTTCTTGCCAAAGTTTTTGAAGAGCTGTGATGGGAATCAAACCAAAAGAAAATGAGTTAATAACAATCATTAAAGTATAGTGATAATAATGGGTAAATAAAGGACAAGATTAAGATCCAGTTCAGAGATGACGACAATGGGAACGGAAAGGAGAGCAGCAAGCAGGTCTTCGTATCCGTGTGTGGCCGTGTGTGGCCGTGTGTATGAAGGGGGGTTTTTGCCTTCTTCAAATAAAATATTCCATAAATTTCAATTTTCTGAGTTTGAGGGTACATACCTTTCCAAAGATATTTCCCATTATGAAGTAAGGGTATTAAATAATCTACTTGGGAAAAGAAAAGGGGATTACACACTAATACAAGTGACAACCAGAATGAAATGATTCGCGAAAGGCGGAGGCTCAACAGAAAAACCCCCAATCTCTCGCTCTCTCTGAGGAGCTCTTATTTGAAAGTCGTTTGGGCCATTGAAATTTTTTGGGTATTCAAATTTCGCGCTTGAACCAGGAAAAAATCCCACATAAGTCCTCTCTAACCTCACTGAGTGATGCAAATTGTACCACTTATATTTTAAATACATTTGAGTTTTCATGTTGATCTTATATTCCTCTCCTTTCTTGTTGCTTGGGTTTTGTTTCAGGAGAACCGAAGATTTTTCGGGAATCTTTCGAATTTTATTTTACAAGAAAAACAATCTGACATCGTTACTTTATTGCTTTCGTTCCACTTAGACTGACTTGTGATCATCTTGAGATTTTGCAATTCTTAATTTACGCCAGGCAAAGACTCCAATTGAGATGAAAGCAAAGAGGAAGAAGAGGAAAGTGAAGGTTCCATGACCGTCGTCGCCATCTCCGGACAAATTAAGCTCCTTTTTAGGCTCTTCAAGAACCTTTTGAGTGTATTCATAAACGGATCTATTAAGCTCATCACGTTTAAAAGGATGAAGTCTTCCTAGATGAGCTGTAACGATGACTGGAAGCTCAGTAACTCCATATAACTCTTGGAAGTGGGTGCGCTTGGCCGAAGGGATTTCCATGTGAGCAACAACTCCTTTTGTCTTCAATTTCTTGTGGAGAGATGATAGATCAGATGGGGCTTCTCCTTCAGAATAAATATAAACAAATCTCAAAGGATGAGATGATCCTCCAGTTGAGTAACCGATCCATTGAGGAGTATCATACTGAAGTTTGATGAGCTCCATTTTTGAAAGAATCCAAGGAAGAATGGATTCACGCGTTCTTTGTCCACTGTAATCAGCAATATTCGTTGTTCCTGTGAAGAACTTCAACGTTGGGACACCTTCCACTTCTTGAATAGTAGCAATAGATGCATGCTTCCTAACATCAACAGCAACAACAGCCAACACGCCCTACAAAACAGAATTGAAAGAGAAGAGAAGGAAATGAAATAAAATTAGGAAATGGGGGTTAGAAGGAGTCATAACGAGTCAATAACAAGGTCATAGAATAAAATGGTAAAATTTAAACGGAATAATATCAATATATCTATGATCAGGGAGCTTCGGTCGTTTTTTTCTTGGAGCGCCTTCAACGTTCAACGTTGAACGAAAAAGAGATACTTTTTGAGCGTACTTCAAATGCCACAGTGATCTCAGACCATAATGGGGCAAGCTTTTGACACCATCCTATCATAAGTCATTTGGGAGAGATTAGATTGAAATAATAATCAGTCGCGACTGAGGGACAGCCCGAAGGATTTAGTTTTACTGAATATTGACTTGACATTACATGTCAAGACAATTTGAGTGCCGACAGTCTGGACTGATTGACCCCGGCGTGGCCTTATTGTACGACAACCTGTTCTGACTGCACGACTGTCTGGACTTTTTT
>JAQGCM010001082.1:0-17614 GCA_034699705.1 Hymenaphorura dentifera
CGGATTTTGATACCTCTAGAATCTCAAAAGAAACTGTTGAAATCTACTGGAAATCTTTTTATGCCGAGCGTCATCCATTCAAATTCAAATTGATCCATGCCTCTGCTAACGAGAAATCTGCACAAATTCAATTTGAAATTGACAATGAGAGTGAGACGAATGATTAGAAATCTTCATAATTGTGAGAAATTCAAATGTTTGCTTATAAAAAAAATTTTAATTTTTGATAATGAAAAGTACACATGAGGTCTGTAGAACGAAGTTGTTTGAGTTGGACGAATCGGAAGAAAAAATGGCAATGAAATAATTTCAACACAACATTTGAACACTCCTTACTCCTCACAGAAACCAAACCAACAAGAAGTGATTGGTTCAAGTCTTCAGTAAACTTCTTTTGTGGGAAGAAGGAACGAACTGCTTCCCGAGTATCATCAAATGCTCATTTCCTCCCAACATAATCGCCTAACTTGACCTTGGTGACCTTAGCAATTACTTCCTCGACAATAAAGCGAAACGCATAAATTATGTGATCATAAGTCATGGAAAGTCCAGTCAACTTCTCACTCCCCACCCTTACCACAAAAGCTGGGGAAATGGCTCATGCTTCTGGGGTTAATCTGCTGAACTAGCATAAAAAGTCGCTTTTTGTGACCACGGCGAATCCAAGATTTGACTGTAGGCCTCGAACGATCGCAAATCAAACTCGAATTTACGATTTTATTAATGTTATATGCGTTTTCCTGCCAGCGTACAAAATGCAGACTGATTAAAGTTCACCAACATTTATTACACCACAACTTGCACAACTCATAATTTACAATAAATTGTTTATGTATCTGAAACTCGCACACTTTTTGCAGACTAAAGCTACACTCTAACAATATTAATCCTGGTCGAAGTTGCATATTTTCGAAACGTTTGTTGCCTTCCTGCCTTAATTTTTGGAGCTTCCTATAACAAAATGTCTCAAAAATTGCAGTCCTAACTAGTCTAATCTCAAGTCGTGTCCACCTTCCCAAACAGGATACCTTGCTCTATTGCAATCATAAAACCAAGGCAAAATCGCAATATCTTTTATCTCTGGTTCGATACTGCCAACCTCAGTCAATTTAAATGTGCGATCTTTATTAGTAACCGGCAGCGCCGCTTGTTCAACTTCGAATTCCCTAATTTGGTCATTTACAAATCTTCCCCTGTAAGCCTGAACTTCACCGACAGCTAAGTAAGCACCTTCGGAAGCTGTGAGACGTTTGACAATCCGAAACGGCAAAAATCCGTAGTGGCTCATATGCATGCCTCCTAACAGAAAATTCCTTGATTGTCCACGCATACGTGTAGGAGTAAACCCGTTAAAAAACGTTTCGTTAGCAGACTTTAATGTCCAAAATGTAGGATCTCCTAGCGTGAATTTGTGACCGGGAACTGGAAAATCTGTCGCAAAGGCTTGGTTAATGTTTCCAAACGGAAACCAAATTCCAATGTTTACATATTTGGCATTCAGTTGCAGTTCACAATATTTCAGCAAATTTATGGTATTCCTGGCCGGAATTTCATCAGCATCTCCAAATCCTGGAATAATTTTAAAATGTTTTTAAGTAAGCGATTTATAATGCCGAACAAGATTCGGCTAATCGAAGGTCTAATGGCTACGCTATAAGCTTGTCACTTCGGGGAAAGAGTTATACAAAATTAGAAATTACCGAGAAAGTCTTCATCCATAAATAGTTTGTGAATATTATTCCACTCGATAAATTTTTTCCATCTTAGCATTTCCTGTTGCTTTTCCATTCCCCACATTCTGGAAATCGGAGTTGAATTCAATCCTGTGACCATTTCATTAATCCATGCATTTTCAGCGTCATCAATAATAAAATGAGTTACTTTGTCAGCTAATGTTGAAAAACGAGTCTGGCTCTTTACATTGGCCCACATCAAAGGTTTTCGCAATGTTCTGAAATGAGCTCTTGTTGATTCGATTATAAAAAATTGGTCGACCACGTCGTAGAGTTCATTCAGATAAATTTCCAGCACATCAACGTCAAATCCAAATTGAATCAGTACTCCAATTTTTGAGACGTTGAGCTTTCGGAGACCACTAAATCCAGAAGAATATTTTGAGCTAGAACAATTAACATTCCCCGAAGGGACAAGCGAAGGAACTTTGCAGGTCTTATTAATTGGAACTGGAGGTTCAGTCGCCACAAAGTACGACATTTGTTCAATCAAGTCTTCAGTGTGTGCTTCTATGGCTTCCACGTTATATTTTGTAACAGCTTCTTCAAATGAATCCCATTGAAATTTTTTGAATGTGCTAGGAAATGAATTTCGGTTATTATCCAGCTGGTTAGAAACGGTGGGATGAGATGCTTGAAAAAAGTAGCTGTGATTGAAATTTTTGTATAACGGCATTCCAACGAAAAAGAGTGTGCAAACCGAAATACACACCAGGAACAGAAACAGAACCAAATAATTTGCGGGAGGCCTACACCTGAACTCGAATCATTAGAAAATGAAAATTAGGAAATAATATTTGTCACTGCATTTATAAATTTACTTTACAAACTTACATATCAAACACGAATTCAAGGGGTGCAAGCAGACTCCAAATTACAGTTAGTAAAGAAATGTCAATTTTGGAAGTATAATTTTAATTTGTAAGCTATCGATAATTTATTACTTTTCTGTACTGAGTGTCGATAAAAGAATTTGCAGGATTTAATTTAGCAATGTTGAGCTAGAGCAAAGAGACTGCCCCTGATTACAAGTGTCCAGGTCCAGGTGCTTCAAAATTTTGATTCCCATTAAGTTTACAAATATTTGATATGATTTGATTTCGCTTTATTCAACTGTCAACCGATTTCACATAACAAAACGTGTTCTTTAAGCCACGGGGACAGAAAATGGTTAACCCTTATTTATTTGATCAGCTTTACCGTCTGCATACACATGTACAACTTTTTTGTATTCATCTGCGTGAACACGATACCTCATTGGTGTATCTTGTTCATAACCAATGACCGAATATAACCGAATATCTAGTCCACGGCCCTTGACGAGGAGCTTATCGATAATTTCTGTAAAAACAGTATTACATCCATAAAAAGTTCCACCAGAATGGCTGCTGATTGGTTGAACAATGAATTTGTATGAGTATGGTCGTTTCTTGGAAAGCGGAACATATTAGCGTAGGCCCCAATCAAACACAGTTTCCAAGAGCTTAGAAAAGAGTTCAAAACTTCTTAAGAGCTCCGAAAATTTCCAGAGAGATCCTTTTAGAAAAATGTTGAAATGAAATGTCGTATATCTGATATGTCACCACAACCATCTCCAGCGACCTTGTTCTAGCAAAAACTTTATTTTTTTGTTGAGTAATCCAGCAATTGCAAGCGTGATTAATTCACACATCTAGCGTCGGTTAAACAAACTTTCATCCAGTGGTTTGCTGGCTAGCAGTACGCATTGCGTTTAATTTGGTAAGAAATCTTCGAATAAAAAGTATAAGAATAAATTAGAAATCATCTCGTATTTCATCACTCATTTCGAGTTTGTTGATTGAATTCACAAGTTCCAACAGCAATGAAAGTCGCTTTCTCAGAAATTTCAGCAATTCGTTGGTTTTATTATAGACGTAGCCTAACTAAGAACAATAGAAATAATTCACTCAGTCGTACATATAAGAATAGTGCTCTTGGTATTGTGCAATGTATGCATCCTTTTCCGTCCCTGTCATTCGGTTAATAATTTCATCAGTGATTTTGTCTAAAGGAATCTTCTCGCTGCCTACAGAAACCAATGGAACTTGGCCTTGCTCGCCGTCGTCTTCTATGATTTCAACTGGAATAGTAATAAAAACATGTGAGAAAAGCAGTCACACAATAAATATCAATATTTGCCAAGTCTTCCAATCGAAGCTGCACTAATGAAAACAATTACTTAGTCCTACAATGCTTACCGTCGTCATCAACGTCCATGGGTGCTGCCTGGTGCTGCTTATTATGATTTCCTCCATTAGATTTGCCCATCATCTGGACCGTTTCTCCATCGTCAATGTCGGAGTCAGATTCGTTCCCGGGAACAATTGGCTTGTGAAGTGTTCCGCCTTTCTTTTCGAACGTGAGAAGTACTGACATTATGTCATCCTTCGTAGGTTTGTCTGGAAGTGACTCAGCAGCTATCCGCGACGAGGTGGTTGATGAACTCGGCTGTAATAAACGAATTCGAGTAAGGTCGGTGATTAAATAACACGGATAAATTGAAATAAGGTTCTACCAAAAACAAAACCAAAATCTATCAAAGCTGGACGAACCGCAGAGTGCAGTAGAATAGTACTTCCAACTCAACCATAATAAATTTTAAATTAGCTATATATGCTTACTTCTTTGTGATCTCCAATAGTTGACTCAAACATCCACACAGGTCGCTCCTTCACCTCCTCGGCTCGTTTAAGGCTTTCGGTTTCGCCAATCTTGAAGTCTATATGTGTTTGATCGTTCAGTCCTCTCATTCGGGTTGCTTCCCCTGACCACATACCCCCGCGATCCCTTGCTGACTGACCTCCATCCCTGAGAAAACATAGCAACGTCAAATGCCGATACCGCGATTACGATTTGAATCCACCGAACTCGACAGGACAACTTACCAGTTATCGTTGATATTTCTTGGCGGTTCCGGTTCTAAAAGTTCAGGGGCAAGCTTGATGTTTTCTGCTTTTTGAACCATTCCATACAGAACTCCCATTTGTTCGTTGAATCTTTAAAATAAACCAATTCAATATTTACAGTTCAATCTAACATCTATCATTGCTAGTGCTTAGAGCATGGCTCTGTAAACTTGAAATTCGGAATAGCTGCAGTTGGCTCTCGTAAACTCTGTTGGGAAAATTGAGTTTAAGCTAGGCAGTTTTACTGATTATAGCCCGACGGATTTGGAAATGGGCAGGATGAAGTTGTATAAAATTTGACACGTTCGGGATACTGTACAGAATCGATCTATTCACTGGCTTCAATCAATATCATGGGAAACATTGAAAAACCATGAAATACCATACACCATTGCCGAATTCAAATAACCATACCTGGC
This sequence comes from Hymenaphorura dentifera, assembly GCA_034699705.1. NCBI lineage: Eukaryota > Metazoa > Arthropoda > Collembola > Poduromorpha > Onychiuridae > Hymenaphorura > Hymenaphorura dentifera. The sequence goes on from JAQGCM010001082.1 coordinate 5,080, forward strand.
TAATATCATGCGTGATGTTTTGGTTGGTCCAGCTGTGTCATCTTCTTCGACTGGTTGCTTGCAGAAAGTACATCTGAAAAGGCATCAATGATACGAAAATATGAAAGAATTGTAATGTGAGACTTAAGCTAATTTACAAAGAAATACTTGAATTGTCCAGCCATCATATCAAAAAGTTCTCCAGCCTCAAGATCAGTGAATGTCTTGATACAATTAGTACACTTAAATGAAGCCCGATTCGTTGCATCTCTTTCCTGAGTCTCCATTCGTTTATGCATATGATCCAATTTGTATTTTATAACATTCACGAGTGACTTGTAGTTGATAAAATAATAGTTGACTTTCTGTGCCTTGCCATCTAGTCCAGTCTCCATGCGAAGGCGAAGTTGAATAATCTTTTCAATTTTCAGAGTTGCCAATCTTGCTCGAAGAGATTTCAAGTCAAATTTTAGTAGCTCCTCAATATCTTTCTCCTTCATGCCTGAAATAGTAATAATAAATGGCATGAATCATTAAATAAACAGAACACTGAACACATGAAACTAATTAATTCAAATCGATCCTAGTTTTTGGTAATAAATTCAAGATCGGATTAACTCACAAGCATTGCGAACCAACATATCCACGATGAGAGCATCCTCTTGTTGATAGAATCCTTGAGCCACGAGTCTGGCCAATTGTTTTAGATAACTTGGAATTTCTGTCACATAGCCCTCCATGTTTTCCAGTCGACAATCGCCAATTCAGCTCACAGGTCAAACGGTCAAAATGTCAAAGTAACGCAGCTAAGCTAATACATACAGGCGCAGACTGCAGATTGTGGTTTGGGTTGGTCAAATTCGTTCGTCTGGACTTGACTTGCCTTCTACCGATTTCAATTACCTTTTTTGAATCTTTAATTACTCTGTATCGTTCAAAGATTAATTGAAATGGTAGCACATTAATAGCAAACGCACCGTACCGTACCGCCAACCGTCTCGAAATGAATGACCTCAAAACAAAACATTTGCAAATTCTTCGTTTCCCTAAATTTGCAGTTCTTAAATTTGGCTCCCTTCGCTGACGGGCAGCTTTTAGTTCAGTTGCCTATTACTATTATCAACTATTGCATTTGTACTATGCAAATTTGCACGTGCTGCAAACCCGGGATTTTAGTTTTGACAGCTGATTCATTTTTAAGAGCTTTGAGGTCAGATTTTTCGCAGAATTATTACAAATCAAATCCCAGTGGTTGAAATAGGAGTAGCGCTGTCAGCAGCGAACAGAAATGAGCAATTACGATAAAGTCAAGGTGGTCGTCGTCGGTGATTCGGGTAAAACTGTTTTTCTATTCAATTCCTGCAAGTCCAAGTTAATTAGATGTTTTGACAGTGTAGTTGTTGTGTGTACATCTAACATCTCAAAGAATTAGATATTTAGCAAATTTATCACATATCTGAATCGAAGACTTTGGTTATGTGAATTCACTGACTTGAGCGCTATGCCCTCTAAACATTTACACAGTTCGAGTTTAACATTAATTTTATAGTTGTTCATTTCTGGAAATATTGATTTCATTTGATTTTATAAATATTTCTTGGTTTTTCTGCACGACAGGTGTTGGAAAGACGTCTGCAGTCCACTTGATTTGCAACAATCAGCCTTTATACAATCCGTCCTGGACAGTTGGCTGTGCTTTGGAGGTTAAACTTCATGATTTCAAGGCTGGTACTCCCCAGCAAAAAACTTATTTTGTTGACCTATGGGACATTGGTGGGAGTTCCAATCACCGTAACACTCGTGGAGTATTTTACAATGGCGTGAATGGGATTATCCTGGTTCACGACTTGACCAATCGAAAGTCGGAAGCAAATCTACACAAATGGATTATGGAAATTTTGAGTCGGAACAGTGGAGTCAAATACAATGAGGAAGATGAGTTTGATCCGGAACAATTCGTGGGAAATGCCCAAATTCCCATTTTTGTAATTGGAACCAAAATGGAATCACTGGAAGGGTACCGGCGATCAAGCAGCGGGCGGACTGGCTCATTTGCAGATGAATGTGGAGCTGAAGAAATGTTTTTGGTAAGTATTCTCGGGTTCATTCTTGAAATTGTGTGAATTCATTTTGCAGTTACTTAGCTGTGGGTTGATTCTTATGAGATTGTTAGGACTTCTCCCCAACTATGCTAGCAATAACAAGGCAATCATTGATTATCCTAAGAAATTTGCAAAGTTGTACTTGCACACAAGTCTACGGTGAAGTACTCACTAGTATTTCACTAGGGATACTTATATTTTTATATTCGCATGCAATTTTCTTAAAACCAAGATTTGTTCTGCAGAATTGTCTGGATCCTAAATCCATTTCGCCTGGTTCTACAGCGGCTGTGAAATTGAGCCGATTCTTTGACATCGTAATTCAGCGTCGATTTTATAGGGATGCTACCACTCCATTCTACGATCGCAAGAAACTTAACTCAACACATACGAAGATATTTAATGATGAATACAATTGACAATAGTTGCTGTTTGTGGGACCACAATCTGACGTTAAACATTCCTTAACTAACTAAACTTTATTCCGTTGATATTAATATTAAAACATTTATAAAGGATTGATGTCGTGCTCAATCTCATTCAAAGTTTGTACCGATTTGTTAATATTTTCGAGTTTAAGAATAAACCCCATTTTTCGTTGAATGGGTGAAATTTTAACAGTAATCAAGCCCGTTGTTATTGACGCTTAATTTGGTTCGTTTAATGTTTTATGCACAAGTCAACAAATTTTAAATTCAATTTCTCAAATTTAGATTTTATTGAAGTATCACGATTCACGAACCCCACACGACATACGATTCGATTTTTCAATCCATCACCACATTCTATATTCCATAGTCCATTTTTTCAAAAAATTAAAAATGCCGAAAACATCAAAGTCAGAAGAAGATCTCCCCGAGTTAACATGGGCAAGTCCAGAAGAGAATTCCAGGCCAAGTTCTGACGAAGTTCCCAAAGAAGCTACAAAGGTTAAATTAAAACCAATCAAGCAGAAGTCCAGAATCGCCAAAATGGCCAAGAATACAAAGGAACACGATGTTGAATGGTTGGAGAGTCAAGCTGCTGAGCAAATGGACAGGGATTTGGTTCAATACATCAAGGAGCAATGGAAAGTTCAAACGAGTGCGACAAGTTCTTTACTCGAGGTCTCCTACCGAACGTACGAACTCATGGAGAAGAAGAAGCCACAGAATTATTGGTTAACAAGAAGAGCCCGTGAACTACACGCTGAGAACACTGGTTTATTCAGTGATGTCAGGAAACCTTACCAAGCCCTTGGAAATATAGAATTGGACACCGACTTATTGGTGTTTAATAATCTTCCTCCGCAACTGAAGATTGATGTAAACATTTTTACTTTTTTAAATGAAATTCGATTTACATGTTTTCCTGTTTTATATTCTAATTTTGTCCTCTTTTTTTAGCCTAGCCCTTGGTTTCGAATGAAACGCTTGAAGGAAGAAGAAGAACGGGTAAATACGAAATTAGCAGTATTGTGGGATTTTGTATTCTCATTCTAATTCCAAGTCTGCTTTGTAGAGGAAAAACGCTCCACTTCCAAGACATCCTCGAACCAAGCTGGGTAGACCAAGCTATGCAAAAGGTAGAATTAAGGTTGGAGCTGGAGGCACCCTTGCCATGGATAAGTTCGTTCGCACCGCCGAAGAATTTCAGAAAGGTAACTTTATTATACTCAGGTGGCTGATATTACCCAGGCTTGTGCTCTCTTAACTGCGCCATTTTCTGCCTGATATCACTTTGTACTGAATTATCTGTTTTTGAATTAAGGAATACAAGGATCAATGACATTCACACAACTATTGACAAACTGGCGGGATGAAAAAGAAAATGAAGCTGCCAATCGAGGGTCTGAGTTTGGGGTCATGAAACGACCACCTCAAGTTATACCTGCTCCAACACCTACGGTAGAACCTGAATTAACTACTGTCGGAATTCCAAAATCTCCTGCAAGCGCCGTGAAACGAAAATCATCCGTAATAGACGACAGGTCAGACTGAATTTACTCAAATTCTGAAGTTGAATCGAATGAAGAATTAACCTGTTGTTTTTCTCTAGAGTTTTCCAACTGGAAATGATGAATTTCGAAAAAATGATGTTAGCGATGTACGACATTCTTAAATCATTGTTGAACATGAAGACCTACCAAGTCCGAGGCAGAGTGAGATTGAGAGAATAACTAGATAATATCTGACTCATTACTTCATTCGCTTTTACTACCACTTATAGCTTCGTCTTCCGGCCAGTGTTGTGCTGTCACTCCGCGAGCATAGCCCTGAAACCAGGGTCAAGAACAAAAGGCAACCACCAACGGAAATAATGCGACGAGCTCGGTTTGCTAAATCAATTTATACTTCGTTACCTAGTAACTACACAATGACAGGAGTATCGGAAGTACCCTCATCTCAAAACGAAATGTACTAAAATTTTACGCTAGTGGATTATAATATTGAATTGGTTATGAGAGATAAATTTCAATGATAAATGAATGTGATAATCAAGGAGAATTCACGTTTTTGCTAGGTGATTGATCTATCACCTAGCAAAAACGTGAATTCTCCTTGGTGATAATTTTCATGATATTCAATTTGTGTATTAGGCAACTGGATGTGCCTCCAGTAGCCATGGTTGCTGAAGATGTTGCCCTAGACGAAGAATACGCGGGGACAGGAAGAGTAGTGCCAACAGTTTTTGACGAAGAAGCTATCGGTGAAGTATTACCTGTGGATGGCTCTAAGTATGTCTGCAACTTTTTTCTTTCAATAATTGGTTATTTCATAACGGAGTTAGAATGGAAGCCGGAGACCGCCTGCCTATCTTATTACTACTGATCTGATTTCTAAGTTCTTTTCAGCAAGGTATCGTTCATTTGATTTTTTTCTTGATTTAGGAGTCCCGCTATTGTTGCCAATGCGGTCAAGAAAGTTCATGATGTAGTGTATAGCTCCACCTATTTAGATGACCGCCCTGCTATACTAAAATCACAGACTCTCAAGAGGGAATCGCCGGAAATGACAATTCAACGAATTTTGAAGAACGAGCGGAGGTTAGATTTTCTGTTGCAAAAATTTCAGCCTCGGCTGCGCAGCGTACGTTACGTTGTACTCTGAAGGTCACTTCATATGATGTTTTCTTTACATCAGATTTTGTAGCATTTTTGAGACAAATGCTGCTGAACCAGTACCTCCATGGCATGATGTCCGAGTTGAAGACGTAGATCTGTTTCATAAATTGGCCAAGTAATAATTCGGTCTTACCAAGGTCTGAAACTTTGGCTACATATTTGCAATTCGATGTGTCGGTTGATTATTCAAAGGTCTTCGCATCATCGGAGGAAGTCTTTTTCCTCGATGGACTTTGCAAAGGAGCGAGATCTCACAATCCTTCCTTACACTGAAAAAAATCCTCATATTGATGACATTCCTACGCCAAACCTCCCTGGTCCTCCAAGTGTGGAAAGAATTGATTCGGCGGAGCAATCTCGCCTTAACCTCCTTAAAAAAACTCCTGGGGCCGACCTTGACATCCCTCCACCTTCGGCTATCCGACGCCTTTACCATGAAGCGGAAGTGAAAAATCGAGACGTGGACCTGTACAAAATTCTAATGAAGATGAAAACGCCTTTTCGAAACGTCGAGAAAAAGATTCGATTCTTCTACACCAATGAAATTGAGAAGTATGAGTGGGACACGATGAAACGTTATAAAACCAAAATCGCAGGTAAATTTGACAAATCCAACCTGATCAATTTAGGACAAATATGACTTCAAATATTCGTTAAAAATTATGATTTGTGTGTCAGCAATTAAGCCTGACCCAATCTTTGAATGGTCTATTGGTTTGATGCGCCAAGCGATGTCTGAAACATCATCAATCGATGAACCAGTGGAGGATGACGGGGAGAAGAGGCCGGCGATGTGGTAAATTATTCGATTATCAAAAAAATCAAAAACAATAACTGCTATCAATCGTATTGTATTCAAGGTATCGGAACCTTGTAGAAAGATCGGATATGATTGGGGCTTTGAAGCATATGGGATGCGAGCACATGATTAGGAAACTGCACAAATATTGTGATGTAGACATGAAATCAAGGTAATTAAGAATCGTAATTGGATATTAATTTCGACATATTTTTGCAGTAAATTCTACACGTGACAATTTTTGACCAAACAATTTAGACCCCAGATGCTAAATCGAATGTGCTTGTTGGTTCTCTCCCTCCCCACCACAGAGTTGGGCACAACTTACTTTCAAGATGCAATCGCGGTAAGTTCTTTGACATCAACAATTCCTTGGTTTCAGTATTTTAGTTTTGGGAATATACTCTCCTTAACAAGAGGTACAGGAACACCACAATTTCATGCGTTCAACGTGACGAAGTAAATTTAATTTAAATATAAATTTAGTCTCATTTACAAATATGGGTAGGCCGGAAAATCTCAACCTAGACCAAATAGTTGAATCCACCGAACGATGTGGTGTACCAGATTTAACTGGATAACAAATATTCAGTTAAAATAAGAGACAGCCCTTGAAATTCACGGATGATTTGAAATAACACATTTATTATTTCAGATTTAATGCCATAAAAGTATAAAAAATTGCACTTACCATGTTCAAATGATCTGTACAAACAAACAACCATTCACCAACCACTAGACTATACATTATGATAGGCTCAGGCCATATCATGTTGGATTGGGTTTTCATTCACCCACTTGTAAAAATATAACTTTCTTAGCATTTGTATAAACAGAAAAGAGAAAAATCTGGATTAGGCAGTATCAGTAAATTGTGTAGCCCCCTGCAAGGATTTTTTTTTACTGCCAGTGCAGAATTAGAAATACGACTATTTGTAGGTGTAACTAAATAGAAGTTCAAAAAGTCTAATAATGAAAAGTTAATGTTTTAATTTCTATTTTACAGTACTTGGTGGACCGACTGTTTGGTTCCCCAAAGGAGCTCTTGTACCAGTGGTTGGAATTTCGAGGATTACCAGTGCTGATCTAGTCAATTTATAAGAACAATATTCTTACTGCACTTCCAAATTTTTTAGTCAACTGTAAACTTAGGATAATGCGAATTCATGACTACGTTTTGATCAATGTTGAAATAGTAAGATGTTGTCAACAAACGTTAATACAAATGTTTGATTTTTAAACAAAACTGCTGAAACAGAACTTATATAGTATAGATTACAATGTATTATTACACTAGTTAGAGCCCATGAGCAAATTGTCTGAAGCTCCAGCATGGGTTCCAAAATCTTAAAGAAATTTGCAGGTCTTTTTTCTGAGAATACATTTTTTCAAGCTTCGTAGTCCGGCTTGGGTTGAAGGCACAGTTGCAGCTGCGGAGTGCAGTACGACTTCTACAATGACAAAAAAAATCTGTCGTAATTAATGGCATTTTGTACCCCCAAGAATTGCAATCATTACAAAACTACTACTACTTACCATCTTTGATATAGTACTCTGAAAGAAGGTGTTTATCGCGTAGGTTGCAGCCACGGTAAAACAAACGGCAATTGACGAATTCAGGCCCTAAATAAAAGAAAACAAAAATAAGCAAAGTTTTGGAAGACATTATGATCGCTATAATGACAGCTACTACTCTGTTGTATTCAGATAGAACGTGGAAAAATATTTCATTCGTTATGAGTTGTTTGCATTGTACAAAATAAAATATAATTTAAAATTTTACCTTTGAGTTGAGCGTACTCCTTTTTGGCTCTTTGAACCGTCCATTCGGAATCTGCGATAACAAGAACTGTTTTGTGATCTGGAAATAGTAATTAATAGTCAAACGTCAAATATTGCAAACCTTCGATAAACATAAGTTACAATTCAAAAGACATAATGTTCAACATTCAACAATAATTATTTACCTCCCAAATCGGTCACGTACAACTCAACGGGCTGGCTGAGGTGATTCCCAAGTCGGCATTGGACGTGAATAATTGAGCCTAACCGAATTTAACAAGAAACAAGTGAATTTCTGGATAAAATGAGTTAAATCTCAGTACGAACTAATTTTAATTAGGAATTTATTTTTCTTACCATTTTTAATGCCGTACTCGGTGAGAAGTTCTGCACCCTGCAAACATTTGCCTGAGTACATCATGTACCAGCCGTATCGCCCTGCCGAGCATCCATAAAAATCGGAATATTCCTTCCGAAGTCTTTCCACGGTCCAAGTCTTGTCGATTGTCAACTCAGCGATTCTCCCGTGGACATTCACCACGGATATTTGCATTTTATTTTTACTTAAATATGTATTCGTATTATTTGTAAAAATATGAACTATTGGAAATAAACTTTTATTTAAATGAAGGTATTTTGTACTTTCTTCCAATGTGTAAATTCGTCAGCTAAGTAAAACAAAGTGAATGGCTGCTGCTATACATTTACCACTTATCAGCATGAGGAAGCTGCAATTATCTCGGGAATATTTTATGGGTTTGCGTTTGACGCTAACACTTTATAATCTTGTATTTGTTTTTTGCTTTTGAGGAGCAACTTTATTTTTGTAAATTCTTATTTTATGTGGGAAATCTACAAAATTGTTTCAGAATCCACAGTTGACTGCAATAATTTTTGCGAGGAGCTGAGTGAGGCAGAAGACAATGCTTTGGTTTTGAACGGTTGCAAACTAAAAATTGAAATAAAAATGTCTTTAAGTGAGATGATGAATGCTGCTGATGGCCTAACAACAGGTAATCTACAAAGCGTCCGCATTCTGCTAATGCTAATGGCCCAGTAATTAGTGCTCAGAAAGTGTAGCTTAGGGCACAGGATTTTCGGATAAGATTATTAAAATCCTCTTCTAAAATAAAAATACCATGATTTACATACTAATAGCTATTCTGTTTGTATTATTCGGTCAAAGTTTGCAAACACAAGTGCGGACTGGCTGCGGAATAGCACATCTGCTACTGAAACTTTTGTCTATAAAATTTTATTTATGACTGGGATTTCACTTTTAATCCAACATATCCGTCAAACTCACGAGGTGTTATAAATTTTATTTAACAGCAGTTGCAGAAATTGGAACTTAAATGAAGTTCGTCGTTCGTGGCTCGCACCTGTACTAATTCTGTCAAATACAAGGTTGCTGTGTTGAAATTCTAAACACATTTCAGAATACGGGAAAGGCATTTTGAGAAGGTACGTTCAAATGACAACTTCTGTGAAACCCAAAAGGCATGCCCTTTAGAATGAACAATGGGAACGTGGTGTACTGCGCACATGGTTTTTTTGAATGAAAAAGCTAACAATCCTTTCCCCCTTCTTGGCAACGAAACTAATTTTTCAAAGTTCAGGGAAGTTAGTTGGCAATTGCAGTAATGCCATAAAATACACTTTTCCAGGAATGAATGAGTTCATCAAGGAAAGGAATTTATGCCTGTACTGTTGTGCAGCAATAGCAATCTCCGTGTAAAATTATCCGAAGGTCCGTCCAACCCTTTGAGAAGTTGTCTAAAAAGCTAAAAATTTTGCCAATTTGACTCCTGGCAATTATGTATGCAGTAATAATTGATGAGCCGGTACTAAGCTTTTTGCTTAAAGATTTAATGTGCTATATACGTAATGACTTCGCATAATTGGAATTGGAAGCACTGGGCGCGTGTGAGTTGAGTTTAAGAATTTCATTCAATGTAAACAGAGATTCCTTTCCAGTGCGAAATGAAATGCGCACACTTTTCTGCATTACCGGTACATATTGCGCTACCGCAACAAAGTCTGTTTTGCAGAAATCTGATTTAGATAACCACCCTTTCTTCAAGCCTTGGACTAAAATAATTTATTATTGTTTCGTTCAGTTCTATTGAATTACTTTAATTTACTTTACTTTAATTTTATTATTTTTCCAAATTGGAATTTCGGGTATTTCGGCATACGATAAAAGGAAGGAGACAAGAATCAAGATAAATAAATGTCGAAGTTGAACTTACATCAAGTAAAGCCAATAGCTGGAAATTTGCAGGAGAAAGGCGGACTTTGCAAATATTTGAATTTAAGATGAAGGCATCACTCCGTCCAACTTTTGACAACTTTCACTGGATGGTTCCAAATCGCGATTTACGTCTTTGAATTGAACTCGTCTTACAGTTAAAAACGTTTCGAATCACTGATGAGCACACTACTTATTTATTTGTTTGAGGACGAGTGTGGTTTGTTTAGAATCCAAAGTTGTACTAGCTAGTTGTACTAATGAGGGAAGTGACGCCAACACCGCCAAGTCGCCGAGTCAAGTATTTTTCCAGCTTAACAGAGTCTGTTGGTGAGGTGAAGTACTAAATCTGATTTTAACTAGTTTCGATTCCAAAGACGTCTGATTGATAAATACGCACGCACCGTTAATCGTGTGGCAGTGGGCACTGATGACACACAATTAGAGTATAATTTGAAATTTGCACTTCGGCTCAATTTCAATTGAAGAATTTACTACTGGTGTCCTTCCTGGCTCGTGTTGTATTCAACGTTTAAATAATCGCAAAACTATGGTACTGAGTCAATTCAATTATTGTTAACCTTTTTATGTTTAACAGAGGAGAATTTTGTGCACTGGAAACTGTGCTACTGTGCCAAGTGTAAAGAAGACCAAATTTTGAAAACAATCACATTGAGACAAAACCACGAATGAGCCACAACAGTCTGTTGGTCACCCGTTTTTATTCTGTTTTCCCCGAAACAATGCCTGACAAAAATGTCAGAAGTCCAGTTCTCAGTACCAAGTACCACTTACTACACATAATTGTCCGTGTCTTTCTTCCTTCAGGATTATTTTCAAAATATATTACAAAATTGGTCGCTCTATGTGAACAGTACTCTTCACCAAATCCCACGCTATTCATTTACAATCTACGTCTTGGTGTTATCGATGAAGCAGATTCGCAATAGTTATTTGGTTATTATTCAGCTCCACATTCCTGGTAGTCGGACAATGAATCAACTCAATGTCACAAACGTAGTTTATTTCGTAAGACTTTGTTTGACAGCAAAAAAAGCTACTTCCATTGGGAAGAAATGAAACTGTCGAATTCAAGACTTTCAGAGGGTAAATATTTTGACAAGGCGGCAGAATTATTATTATTATTTTCATGAATTTGCTGTGCTGTGCGGTTCTCAGGCTCTTATTTATTCCAAGTAGCAAGATATAAACTTAAGGGACAAGTTAATGCTCAATAGTTATTCTCTATCACACGCTCGACAGCATCTTCATTGTCCATTTGGTTGAGTAAATTCGTACTGCATAAAATTTGGAGTACTATTCATCATGTAAACAAATTTTGCTCGTGATTCCTAGTCGATTGGGATATGCGATGTATGGGAATTAAAAAATCCAGTTCGGTCTAAACCCTAAAGTTAAGCATTCTTTATTATTTGACATGCATTGAGCTCGGTGGTCACACCCGCAGTCACAAGTTGTAACTTGTAACTCATAAAATGCGTACTTCATGTCGTCATGAATCTTGGAAAATGGATTTGAGAAATTGAAGATATGTCACACCGTCACTCTCATCACTGAAAACATTCTCAAATCTCAAATGTTTGCAAACTATAGAGCAAAGCAGACATCGCAGCGTCAAGAACATACGCTATCGTCGTTTCATTTGAAAGTCGAATGTGATCTTGATAACATATGTCATTATGGCACTTTGGTCAAGTGTCATTCATTTATGCATCAAATGATCTTCAACTAATTCTCCCAACACGTCATCCAGGTTCCAGAGCGAGCAAGTCATACAAAATACTAAAACCTTTTGCGATTCTGTGCTGCCTTTGAAAGTTTAGAAGCTTTAGCTTTACGAATTTGATGCGGTTGCACTCTTGCACTGCAAATAAATCTGGAACTAACTGCACGAGGAATAAAAGTTAGCCAGCATTTGATCATGTTAGAGTTGATGGCCAGATCTGCGAGCTCGCCAGACGCAATGTTTTAATCCTAATGTCCTTAATTTTTGTAATCCGTTCAAGACAAAATGAACAGTACAAATGTTGGATTTTATGTTGGTTTCCTAAGCTAATCGCTAAGTTAGTAAAATAGTAACGTTAATTTAAAAATTTGGTGTTTTCAAGAACAAGTGGGATTTCAATGTTAATTCCTGTGCTTTTCAATTTTTGTTTGCTGCTCGGCCCCTACTGCCACAAGGACATGACCTGGTTTCGTCCTGCATGACAACGACAACTCACTGGAGCGCTGGACAGAACCAATAATTTTCACATTTGTTTTGCTAGAGGGTTTTAAATTCTCGCTTCCTACAGAATATATTTTTAGATTTCATTTTTAAATTGTTGTTAACATGAAATATATCGGTATCCATTGTTTTTGAGAGACCAAAAGACTATTGGCCAACAAAACCATACAATTAAATTTAAATATTAAGCTCTACAATTCTCTTAAAAAATAACTTGTGAATTTTCGATAACTGATTACGGTGATGACGAGTGCTTCTATTTTATTAGTCT
>JAQGCM010001083.1:0-17603 GCA_034699705.1 Hymenaphorura dentifera
CACACTACGCCCATTTACCATATAGATTTTGAATTACTTTAACACTTATGACTTAATCATTAAAACTTAGCTAAATATAATACAATTTTTTTACAGTGTGATGAGAAGTTTCGCCTCAAGGTTACGATGCATGCGCGGTCACCGTACGATATGATACCGCAACTCACATCAATACCTTTGTTTAAATCTAGAGTCTAAGCCTAAGCACTATGAACTACTTACGTGTATAATCTTGGAAATTCTTAGTTTTCTAATTCTTAAATAATTGGAATCGGAATCGGTCTTTAAATCTGGAAAATGCAAAACTGAGGATGAGCTATAAAAAATTCAGCGAGACTAAACGGAATCATTCAAATTTTAATTTGTCAAAAACTTTAAACTTTGTGATCTTGAATGTCATGGTAAAAGCTGAAAAACACATGACGGAAAAAGTTAGTTTTCATTGGCTGTAATAATAAAACTTCATGTGTCTCCTCTAAACTTTTCATGTTAACAAAATACTGCCTGCTAAACTGCTGAACTTCCTTCTAACAATTATTTTCAATGGTAACTAGTCAAAAAGGTCAAAAGTCAACTTCCTAACTATGTATTTTTCTTAAACTTCTTGGCTAACAATAACATTTTAAATGTATTACAGCACCACCCCAGCCAATACTAGTTCTAGTTACTTACTATTTTTATTTACAATTAAAGCAGTCATTTTCCAGAGAGCGCTTCGATCGAACGAAGTGTTTGCCTAATTTAATCTTAAATAGAATATTTTACTAATTTATGTACAATGCCATGATCACCAAATGGTTGGGGTTTACCTGCACATCAAACTGCCAAAGTCTCAAATTTCCTTAAGGGGCTCCATTGAAAACGTTGGGAAATTGGCAGTTCCTGTTCCGGTTGTCCTCAAATACATTATTACAACATTTAGACCACATTAATTACTATTTTCCATTCTAATCTATCGCATCCCTAATCTCTATCACTTCCAACAAGACTTTAAAGTTAAGAGGAAAGATGAGAGATGAAGTTTTAAGAAGGGAGCAAAATTTCGAATTACTATTGCTCATTCTCTTGCTATGCTAATTAGATCTAATCTCCTAATCATTCATCCTAATTTTTTGGTCTGTAGAAATTCTAGAAGAGCCTACGAAGAGGAAAAGTGAAACTTAATCTAGGTAAGGAATGCCCGCTCGAGGGACGAATTAGATTCGAGTCCAGTCGAGTTGAAGGTCACCCTCTAACCGGTTATGCTTGTCAAGTGTTTCGGATGGATTGTTTAGAAATCAAATTTCTATTAGCATCCCCTAACTAGTGTTTTCTTTCTCATCGTCGGAACGATCCCTAACCTTACGTAATAGAAATCGTTTCCTTCCTTCCGTAGTAGCTTAATTAGTTTTAACAAATTAAACTTTGTTGTGCCAGGAGCGCCAGAAAGCGTTACGATTAAGATACGACTACGACTGACTATGCTGAGAAATAAAAATTCTAGCCATTTAAACGTTTTGTCTGCTACTCGTGGTAGTCTGTCAAAACGATAATATCAATGTTTGGCAATAACTTTACAATTGATTGTTGGATAAATCCAATTCAACAAACTAATGTCGAATGGAGAACCAAAAATTCAGCCTTAAAACTAAAAACTCTGATATGCTAAGATATTCTAAGCTAAATGTACTCAAGGTTCGTATCAAAATTATGCGTAACTAAATGCGGTTTCATTTTTAATTTGGCAACGACACAACAAAGTTTAATTTTAGCGCAGGGCTCAGGGCATAACCCTACATTTTAGCATTCATTCAACGTTCACAGGTCTTACATTCAAGTGTACCATAAACTGAAATTAGCTGAAATTAATCAAAAACTGAAAGGCAAAAAACTCTCATTTACCTAATTAGGGTTTGAAACAATTATTGTACAATTTTGTCTCAGAAATTGAAAAACCAAATTGCAAACAATTAATTTAAAACCTGAGTATTAAGAAACGTTCCAGGTACCGTTATTCATTCACTGTAAAAGTGTCAGAATATTAGAAACAAAAAAATTGGAATTCAGAATTATTTTTTGCTAAATTTGTTCTATGTACAGAGACTTAAATGTATGCCTGGTCTTCACAGGCTGCTATTGCTTGGAATAGTTTTGCCTTTCTCTAGCTAATAAAATAATCGTTCAAATTATATTTAATAAAATCGAAATTCAACTTTCTGCGCTTTCACTCGCCCTCATTCAATCCAAAAAAAATGGTGTCAAACTAAAATGGAATAACCCAAACTAGGAACTACTCTGTATAAATGCATCAATTATTATTTAAAAATATCCCGTTAAGAAAGTTTTAAGTTGATTGTGCCAAGTTTGACACTTCTCAGCAAAAGTTTCCCTAACGTTTATAAGGTGACAATTCTGGCTAAGCTGCCTGTCCAAAACTAGAAAATCCACACTCTGTTAAATATGGTTTTCCAGTTCCAGACAGATTCAGCACATTAATTTAAAATATTGAAAATAAAATGCAAAATCTGGAAACCCAAGTTTTAAAAGAAACTACACTCACATTAAAGCACAACGCTGCACTGAGAAACTAATTTTTCAAAAAAATTTTTTTTATCGTAAATGCCGGAAATCTAAATGCAAGAATTTTCACATAATTTGGCACTTAAAATCCAAAAAAGTCAAATGAAGTCTAATGAATGAACTAATGAATGGCCGACACTTAGCAAACAACAAATGCAAAAACAAGAAATGCTATAAAATGCTTGACCAGCTGTGTGTGTATTGAGCTGAATGACGTAAAAATGCTAATTAATATCCAAAACCAAATTACCAACCTAACCAAACAAATTCAACTTAAATGCTCTGAAAAAAGGTGTCGATGATCTTCAAATTAAGAATTTTGATCAAGTCGTCTTCAGTTTGATGCATCTCAACGGTATTGATAGTAGATCGTGACGGAAGCTTGCTTCGCACCATTTGCGGATGAAAAACGAACGGTGTACATTTGTGTATTTGGGTTTCGTGCTCTCGCGTGCAAAGGGATAACTTCCTTATTCTCTTCCGGTCTACGATCAGCAGGGCCAGAAACATCCATTTCGTACTCCTGGCGGGTCATATCCGGAGCTCCCGCAGCTGCAGGAGTAGCTAGGGACTTCTGATAACTAGCGTCGTCCCATTTCACACACTTCACGGCTCCGTTGGTCGGGACCTTGGCTATCAATAAAAATCAAAATATTTTTAAAGTGCTGCTTATGATAAACTTTGATCGAGTTAAACTGAAATGCGAAGATGGTCAGTTACCTTGATATGTTGTGCTCTGTTTTAGACGTGGAACGCTTGGTTTAGCTATGCCTGACCCTGCTAACCCCTTGGACAAAACTCGAGACCAGGACACTGTGCTGGTGACAAGACCCTCTGCCTGCCCCCAGTCCTCTGTTAATTTGGACACATGTTTGAAGATAATATAAAACTTTTGCAAGATTTTAATTTTGTTAATTAGTATTAAAACAGTTTCCAAATTACCTTCACAAGGTAGAATCGTAATTTCCTTGGGTACTTTGATGACTTCTTCTGCACTATGTGTCATGGTCACAAAGACGTCAGCGACTGCGGTGTTTGTTATTAGAATAAAGGCCAGAGAATTGGCTCTGACCACGTTGTCAGCGTCCACAAGTCCATTCCAGTACAGAAATTGGACCGCACTCCGCGGCATGGCGGAGGTCCAGTCGAACAGTGAATGGAGCTGAGATATCCACTGCGGTATGTCATCCGGCATTCTTGGACTTTTCAGAGTGCCATACTCGAATTTTTGTTTTCGGCCGGTGGTCGCCGTGGCCGTGGTGGTGGTCGAAGTCGAAGCCATTTTGTAGTCCTGAGAGTAGCCCGATGCTGCGTTTGGGTCGTGGATGCTGGGGTCAAACCTGGACGTTGTTGCTGTGGCTGTCGTCGTCGTCGCGGCTCGCCTTGCAGAAATTTGGTCGAGTTCGTTGAGCAATTTAAGACTGTAAGGATGAGCCACGATGAGTGTGTGTGCGGCTGTAGCTTGGTCTGCCAAGATTTTGAAACAGTCCGCGCAGTAAGCCTTCGGGTTTCCGTTCTCATCGAGCGTTATCATGGCATAGCCTTCAAGGATCAGCTGTTGCTGTTGTTGCTGCTGTTGTTGTTGGAGCTGGCGTTGTTCCTCCATCCATTTCTCATGTGCTTTACGACGCTCGCGTTGCTCTTTGATCCAATTTTGTTGTTGTTGAATGTGGTGACGACGCCACTCAGCTTCCTGCTGCTCATACCTCCAGCGCTCTTCTTCCTCTTGCTCCTGTTGAGCCAGGATTCGTCGTTGCAGCTCTTCTTCCTGAAGGGTGACCTTCTTCGGCTTTCGCTTCCTCTGAATTTTTCTTGAGCTAGGCTCTGGAGTGTGGCTCCTAGACTCCGGTGGCGATTGAATAGAAACGACCGGAATTTCATTAGCCATGTCAACAGAGGCTGACTCTTCGGTTGCATTAAAATATGGCGGCGGCAAATCCATAAATTGGATCTGGGGGATAGGGAATCCCTGCGGAACAGTTAGAAGGTCCCGGATGTACTGGGCACTTGGTCTAACTGGTGGCAAAGCCGGAAATTGCATGTATGATTGGAATTGCTCTGGAGAAAACGGTATTGATCTAAACGGTGCCGGAGGTCTTGGTCTTGGGCTGAGATTCATTGGTCCGTTGTTGTAGTTAGGAGCAGGGAATATCCAAGGTGAAGGAGCCGGTGGTAAATTCGGCGGTGGTCGAGGTAATGGAAGAGCCGTCTAGATTTTGATAAAAATCATGCAGGTTTTAAAATGGAAGAGAATATTTGGAAATGAATCAGCCAGAGTTTGGGCTAAAACTGAATAACAAATTCCTTCAAATTCTATTGGGTTTTTCGTAGCATCGATTGAAATATTTGCTGCCAAATTTCATAACAATGAAAACCAAACAAATTCCTTGCATAGTAGAGCAGAGCAGCAGCACGTTAGTAAATTTACGTTCAAAAGTCAAAACGTTCTAATACGTTAGTTGACAACTTTGCTTCTCGTCTTGCGTCATTTCAAGCTACCGGAAAAGCAAACATTGTTGAAGTGAGACGTAAGAGCTGCACTTGCTGCACGACTCCTTACACAAAAGCTGAAAATAATTAAGGTGTGGCTTGACCTCACGTCCGCAAGCGTCAGCTCCGCGTCAATAGAATCGTCCAATAGAATGTGGGGGGTCGGGTACGGGTGGTCATGAGTATGATGTGGGCATTGATACGGAAATCGAAAGTTCTAATCTCTTGTCATGACATCGCAAACTGAGCCCCGGCGCTGTGCTATTATGTAATATGCAAAATAGAAGAGAGAGTGCTGGGGTTGGGTGGATTGGGCGGACAATTCAACCCCAAAGCTTGGCGTCCTTTTGGTCCTCTCTTGCGCATGACTGAATCGGCGCGTCTGGTTTTGATTGGCTGAACGAACCACTCCCTGCCCCAACCCAGGACCTAGGATAAGCGTCATTCCCCAACGTAAGAATAAATGCCACCTCATCACTACGACTGGAGAAAATTTAGGTCAGACTTTCTCTCCAGCTGCTTTGCTTCCAAGGAGCAGCCATTTTGAAAATCTCAGTTCCATGCTTACATTTTCCAATCTCTCCTGCGTTAACTCATGCAGAAACAGCAGACTACGTTAAACTTAAGCCATATTTTGAAAATTCTGCAAAGTTTAAAGATTTTGATGCAAATGCAAACATTTTAAACATGATTTGTTCGAGTTTTACTGAAAAGCGATCCGAATATATGCAAATGTTGTGGGGGTTGAAAAGAAATCCTTAAGTTTTCTGATGCATTGCAATGCTGAAATCTCTAGCTTTCCCAGATGATGCTTGCTGAAAACGCAGAAAGAAAACAATTGGCAAAAATACTTACTATTGTGGACGGTCTGTAGTCGGCGCAAATGTTGCAAGTAGCACTCCCGCAATTTGATATTGAAGAATCCGAGTCCGAAGCTCTTTGCATCCGCATGGTGTTCGTCTTAAAAACGGTACAAAAACCAATAAAGTGATTAGTATTTTACTTAATAAACCGCTTAAAACCAAATTGGTGAAAAAAAGAAAGCAAACAATGCATTTGCTTATTATTCTCTCAGACATGTCAGTATTTAACCCCATTAAAGGGAGCCTTAGTCGCCACCGAACCGATAATTTGCAGCAAAAGACTTTGAATTTAACTCGATTGATTACCTCATCTTGATCCATTCTTCTCACTTTCACACGTCACTCAAAATCAAATATAAACACAAAATCTCTCAACAAAATTAAACAAGGGACAGGCCAAACAAAACTCAGACTATATACAAGGGGAGCAGCCACTAAAAAACTCAAAACGTTAATCAAACTTCAAACTCAAACAGGGAAGCAAAAAAAAATCAAACAAAAAAGAAAGCTTTAAATGCGAACGTATTATTTTAGGAACTTAACTTGACAAACTAATAAATGCAACTAACAAAGGCCGATTCCAAGCTAATGAATTTATAGTAGTGTCAAAGGCAAGCCAATCCTACCGAAGCCAAGCCAAGATTTCCAGAAGGCGAAAGTGGTGGTGACGCGATGGTCGGTGGTCGGCGGTGTGAGTGAGAGGTGGTGATGACAAAACAATATGGACGAAAACGAATTTAAGGTTTGTTCGAAAGTCCAACTCAGTCAAATGGAAAATTTTGTAAGGGGTTGAGTCGGTCGGAGGTTGGACCAAAGCAAAAGCAAAGTCAAAATCGGGGTTGAGTGCCAGTGCTTGCTATTGTTGAACCCGGGGATGTGGGGATGGATGCGGGGATTCGGGGATGTCACTCGCAAATTCGCAAACTGCTGACTTGAAAGTTAACCAAACCATGCATGCATGCTTGCTTGCATTCACGCAGTGCCAAAAAGCAAAATTAAACAATTAAATGAGCCGAGGCAGTGCTAAATTCTTTCTGGGATGACTAAGGACTATGTATTTATGGCGTGACTGTTCGGAGGAGGGAGGAGGGGGGGGGAGTCATAAATTCCGAAACAATATTACTACGACCACTAACTCTAACTTTATTTAGCTGATGGTGACGAAGACCAGGAGGTCTGAATTAATAAAAAATCGAACAAATCTAAACACTGCACTGAACAATTTGTCATCTTCGAGTTGACTAAACTAAACTTTTAATTAAACTTTTTACTATTACTGCCCTGTGTCTTTGTCTAATTCATCTTAATCTTATCGTACGAATCCCGATCCCGTTCCCACATCATCAACCATTTCATCATTACATCATCCTCATGCAAGAAATGAAGTCTCAAATTACAATTTCAGCAGAAAAACAATAAGTCTTGCATGCCCAGACACGAAACAAAAATTTGCGGCGCCTGACCTTTACTTTCTTACTTCTCTCATGCCATGCCTGGCGTGAAAAAAAAGAGTCCTCCTTACGAACATGCCCATGCATTCAAAAGAATCGTGGTTTATTTTTCGAGACATGATTAGCAAAAATAAAACAAAGCCAAGAGATTGTCACACTCAAGCTGCTTTATAATTTGAAAAACAAGGCCATAAAATTAAATTTTTCTAGCCAAGCAAAATCAGAAGCAAAAGATAAGATTAGTTATGACAAAACGATAAAATTTGTTAGGAATATTTTTTTTCGAGATGCCAGGGGTACGACCGAGAGTGCGAGCAAGACTAGCGCAGCGCGCTTCTAAATGTCAACGATAACACCAATTTGCAATATTTGATTGTGGTGCTGTGTAGTGTGGGCCGAATCTCTTATCAATTTGCCGAATCTCTTGTCAATTTCTTAAGAAAAATTCATTCAATATTAAAAACAAAAATGATCCGAAGTATTGATCTGATTCGGGAAGAAATGGATGAATGTGGGCGAAATATTTTGTAAACTTCTTAAATGTCAGCCTCAAGAGCCTCTAGAGTTGGCAAATTCTTTGAGTTTAAAGTAAACATACATGTATGGTTTCCGGAATGACTGGAGAAAGTTGAAAGTTGGGGTGATGTTTGAACAGTTTGAAGTGCATTGGACTCCGTACTCTTTCAAAAATGCATTTTGGGACTTGTATGACTTCTGCTTTCACTACTTTCACTCCATTCTATTCGATATAAAATATACAAAAATCGCTCTGAGACACATGCATCATGCAGACATGCATCATGCAGGCATGCCGACATGCATTGCATTCCAACGAAAATATCTTTCTTCTTTTTTCTCCAAAAGAGAATCTGCTGCTACTGCTGCCGTCACCAAAAACGTCTCATTTTCTCACATTGGCAGCAAGCAGTCTTTCGTCGTGTAGTCAAAAATTTATAGGGTTTCCCCAGACGACATTACTCATGCATTTGATAGGGCCGCCATTAGCATTACTGCAAACTCGCACTTGACCTAGAAAATCATTTTTCTTCTACAAAATAAATGTTTGATGGGACTTGTAGACTTTTTCGGATTCTTGTGATGATAGACAACATGTACATGAAAGGACCCGGGTACGAAGTGCACAGACTACGGCAAGCAGCATGCTTTCCTATGACTCTATCGGCCGACCAGACCATCCGGGCTCATGTACTAAATTGGAAAAAAGATACGACTGTGTAGCCAGTAGTGCCAGTAGTGAAGAAGTCCGAGTCCATACAATTCTAATAAGTTGGAAGACAAGATCGTCTTGTCCGAAAAAAAGGATTAGGTGGGTCGAACGCGCTAAGAAATCTTAATGATTGCCTCGGCTGACCCTTACTGACATATCTTCGTCTTCTTTTTTTTTGCTTTTTTTCACCTAGCCCTACATCCTGTGACCCAGTCAAGTCTAAATAAGGATTTATTGACTGGGCCACTTTTTCTTGAACTTGACACGTGTTAGTGGGAGCCCCGTGGGGGAAACCGGAGCACCACTAACTGACATTTATAAATAATTTAGTGCCGGCCCTAATGCCCGATTTTCTCCTTACGCACTTTAGCAGACTTTTACACAGTGCGTTTCAGGCGTTTCTCCAGCTCGTAAGTATAAATGAGATAAGTTGGACGTTTTATGCTTCAAGAGAAAATTGCCAATTTTACGAATAGTTCTAATCTGAGTTTTGGTGACCTGTCTCCTGTTCCCGCGACCGCTCTTGCGAATTCAGACCTGATTCTTATTTTTGCTTGAAGTTTTCATTTTTTAGCGCAATGTAGATAGATTTAAAATTGAAATTTAAAATAAGAGTGCGAATTTAAACCTGATTTTTACTAATACTGACAGCAAAAAAAATTAAAATATATAACGCCTTTGTTTTCAACGCCTCCCAGATTTTCTTCCTATATTTCTTATTGCCCGCAAACATGCTGATAATATCAAAGCGCCTTCATTTGCTAAGCATCCGCGACCCGCGGCCCGCGACCACCATATCCTAACACTAGTTGCAATTTTATATTTGATGAAACTCTGCCATTTTTAATCCTGTATCGCCACGCCAATAAATCAACATCGCTTCTATTTCCTAACCCATCCAGACGCAAACATTCAAATCGCAAATTAAAATATGCATATTATACATAAAATCTAGTTGATAATTAAAACCAAGCAGATTAGAACCATGCTGTCGCTGCCGCCGCTGCCATGGCGAAACTCATGCCAATTTTTTGGCACATGCACATGCATGCTGGATTAAAATTTTAATTTAAAATCGGCACCCTAAACTCGTTAAAAATTTCAGAATAAAAGCATGATTTTTATAAGCGACTATGAATTGCATCTGCAAGCACATCAAATCGAAGACATAAGTAGAGCAAGAGCATGCATGCCACTGCCAAGAGTTATTTATTATGCTGAAATGTTGATGATGTGGAAATGTGGATGAGGAAGAAAACTGGAGAAGATTTTCTGAGAGCCCTCTCAACTCTCAACCCTCCTTTTCTCCTTTCCTTTACTCCTTGCTGTTGCAACTCTTGCTATGCAATGCAATGCATTCATGATTGATAAGCATCGATGATTGATTGAACAAATGATCGGACGGAGTCTACAACTGTGCATACATGTGCATGTCCTGTGTGTGTGTGTCTTCTTTTCAAGAATAGGGATATAGGACACCGAAATCGGCAAAGAAGAAAAAAACATGAGAATTTATGCAAAATAGGCATGACGGCATGCTTGCAAATTGCCAAATGCTCCAATATTTGGCTAGCACCAATCTTTCATTCAAAGGTTTGAAGAAGAATCTACTCGTTATTACGCGTCCTTGACATAAATTTCAAATTCTAAGAAACACCGAAGAAGAATGAACTCTAGAGTTTAGCAATCCAATCTGGAAAAATTATGGCCGGGCCAAGTGCGTGCTGAGTTATTATGCTCCCATCACGCAAAATGCGTGACGGACGGACGTGTCTGTCAGAAACTGGCTTGTGCAA
The DNA here is from genome assembly GCA_034699705.1 of Hymenaphorura dentifera. Classification (NCBI taxonomy): domain Eukaryota; kingdom Metazoa; phylum Arthropoda; class Collembola; order Poduromorpha; family Onychiuridae; genus Hymenaphorura; species Hymenaphorura dentifera. The sequence goes on from JAQGCM010001083.1 coordinate 10,388, forward strand.
ATATCATTTCGGTATGGACGGTCCGACAAACATGATGTCATCATTTTATGATTTTGCAGAGAAAAAGTGGAAAGCCCGACTGACTAATATTTGCAAAGAAAATTCGCTACTTACGTTTGGCAAAAAAGCCCAGGTGAAATAGTTGTGAACTGAGACCATGTTGTAGTCGGGACTTCCCAGCCCCAGAAAGGGTGAAGAAAGGGTTTGATGAAATTTACTCCTCTGCTCTGGTTGGCCCAAAATTCTCCAAGCTGTGAAAAAGGTCAAATCAGAAAGAATAATTAGTAATTAGTGTGTGATTAATTAACATTTTGTCGGTGTTTAGTCTCAGCCCATCTTACCCGGGTACAAGGTAGTCGAATTTATTTACAAGATGTCAATCAAGCACTACTAGGGTCGGGTATTGTAATTTGGTGACAGATCAGTCTCGAGTGGTGCTGGCGATGAAGGTCCAGAAACTAATCTGTGGTCCTCGACACCCAGGTAGACCTTTAAATAATGCGGAGCTAAACATGTCCGCCACTTCATTTCCGTCCAGTTGTTACAATTCTGCCCTCTGATGAATCCGATGATTGCCTCATCCCATTTACATTTCCTTTCCTCCCTTGATTTGGATAGCGCAACCACAAGTCTCCTGAGACATTATTGCGAAGCAGCAAACCGTCGTCGATCGACTGCCAGACCCAATTATCGTGAGTAAATATTCGCGAACTCATCGCATCGCGAGGTTTGACTAGGTGGGTGATCTTTAAGTAGAAAAGAAAAATCTTGGCACTACACCCCGCCCGACAAAGAAACCGACGACGAATGCAATTAGTAATCAAACACCTCCAAGATTTGCAAAGGAAGAAGGAACCCTTCCCTCGGACCTGGACCTGGACCTAAGATTCCTGATTGCGCAATGAATGAATTGACCAAAGTCTTAACCAAATCAATCGGTTTGTTTACATTAAAAGGACTTGAGACACGGGCATCTAGCTCCTTCCCGAACCCCGAGTCCTCAAAACCATGCAGCATTCAATTCAACTCCATATGTCCGAATTTTATTGGACGGGTGATGGATGGTGATTTCTATTTAAATTGACATCTGAGAAGCATGAACAGTTCCGAATACAATTCTTTTTTTTCTCTCTCTCCCTTGCTCTCAATCTCCTCTTGTTCGTCGATTCCTTCGGGGTTTCTCTGCTCTTCTCTTTTTTTGCAAAGAAATTTCTCTACAAACAGACAATCGTGGAGACGTTGGTGGTTGGTTTCGGTGGTGACTGACTTCTCTAGGGAGATTCTGCTGCTGCTCTGGATGCTTTGTGCTCTTTGAATTGAAAACTGAAAACTAGCAAGACGAAGACGGTGACGGTGGTGCTGGTGGTGGCGGAGAGGGGGGGGGCTGACTACAGTGGAAAATCGGAGGAAAGAAGGAAAGGGGGATAAAGTGGGGGATGGAAGACTCCCGGAATGAGAAAGAAATGAGGTTGATGGTGACCCACATTGGAAATGAAAAGGAGGTCTGGAGTAACCTAGATCGAATTAAGGACACAATATCATCATACGCTCCTTGGACATCTTCACCTCAGCTGCCTCAGCAAGCATAGCATTAAGCATCCATTTTCGAAGGTAAAAGATGAAGGTATACTAAAGTTATGTTGAGTAACAACGGCCAAAGATTCTGTAAAAGACGACCTTCCAAGATTTTAGCCTCCACCTTTACCACCTTTAATCTTGTTAGCCCTAAGTGCGAAGTGCCAAGTGTCGAATTCCAAACTTATGAATCTGATATTATTACCTTCAAACACAACACTCGTAACCACTTCTCCCTCTTATTACCACTACACATTCGCCATGACCACAATCAACCCGACCCTTGTCTTGTGCTGTCTTTTCTCTTTGTCTTCTCAACTCAAGTTTTCTCAAGCTTTTCTAATTGTTATCACCGCACCGCACCGTAATTGTACTTCTGCTCAAATGCCCGGGACGGGACAAGGTAGAAGACTACTACTTGCTTGCACTACCACATTTCGCACCCTACTTGCTTTCCTACCATGACCCACAAAAACCACCAATTATTATCAATTCGTCCTCAAACTAGATCCGAATACGATTCCCCAGATTGAGTCAACCAGATTCTTGAGGAGAAAGTCTTCTCACTCTTTGACTTTCTCCTTGGGAAAGTTTTAGGACCTAGTCATAGTCACAGTCGTAAGTTCCTTAGAAGGAGCCACAGCCAAAGGCCTGCCTTGCCTTGCCTGCCAAGCCACCACCAGCACCACAACCAACATTTCAATTCACTTAGGTCAGGCAATTAAATTTATATCATTTCAAAATATTATTGTTTTGTTTATTAGAGGGTGACGAAATCTCATCCAATCCACTCATCATCGCCCTCAATTTGAACTCTCAGGAGAACCAGCAATTAAATTGAACCAATCATGTGTAATAGAAGGAAATCATAGTAAACAAGGAATTGAGGCCAAAAACAAAGCGGGTTGCTTTTAGTACAAAAACGATTAAAGTTTATGACTTTGGTCGAGAATTTAATTTTCAAAGTGACAATCTACTATCTACTCCACCACCACCGGCCCTTCAATCTTTGAGAGTACCACTGCACTGCACTGCCGCGTATTCAGCCTTAGCTTTGGACTACAAAATATTTACAGCCTCCCATTGTTGGCTACGTTACGTATAAAATGACCGAAAGTAGCACACAGATTTTTAGGAAAATTAAAACCATCAAAATAAACATGTGTCGTCAGCGTCGTCTCATTTCATGATTAAATTTCGTGCTCAATTCAATTTTCAGATTGAAATTTAATTTAAATAAGAATTTGCTCTTTGTTTCTGAAAGAATTTTGCATCGGTATTTTGTTAGCCTTTTTTTTTAGCAAATTGAGCTTCTACAAATAGTATCAACCATGTCAATGGATTCTTGGGATTTTTTTATTTGTAAGCACTACGCAGTTGTATCGGAAAGTTACAATGGTTGATTGGATTCGAAGAGGAGTACTTGATACATATGTCAGATTATTTTTAGCGAATGCATTCAACTCATCAAAGTAATATAATCATTTGGCTTTTGCTTTGTTCGCATGGACCATTACAAGTATTTATAATGCCCGTAATGGAGACCGGAACCAGGGATCCAATATTTTCCAGATAATGGCGTTCTGCTGCGTTTCCAGAGGGAATGCTTTTTGTTATAATTCATCCCTGTCAAATGTCCACCCCCTTTGTCATGTCATTGATCTTTTGTGTGGCTCAAAAGACAAAAACTGACCAAGAAGTTAAAATATGAACGAGTGCAATGCGATGAGGAGGAGCCAGGTCAACCTAAGTGTTTGCTCCGAATTCTTGGAATTCACCTACGTACGTACACCTTAATATCGGAAATGACAAGGGAATCAAGTGCTCTAGCAACATTAGTGCTCACGAAAACCAAAACGGACAGAACCATGTAGCAATTCATTAATAGTAATTTTTCTCCTCATGGAATCTCTGAGGTCGGTCACAGACGCTGGAAGCTGTCAATAAATTGTGCAGTTGTTTTGTTTACCACGATTATGGGCAAACAAACATCAGCGTTTGTTGTGTGGGTTTGCAGTCGGGTTTGTCGTGCGGCACGAATATTTTCAGCTTAGCCCAGCCTGTTGTTTTTGCGTTTCTGCATCTATACCCATGATCTTTAAAGGCCAAAAAATTCAGTCAGACTTCATATGTATGTATCTGGTCTAACTTCGGAGTTGTTGTTTTTTGATTGCTTGCTTGCACCGAATTCCAGGCGTGGGCTTGACATGAAAAAGTCCATATGTTTTGGCTTTTGGCGTAGTAAAGAATTCGCAATTCGCATATGCCGGCTGTCCGGTACAATGGATTGGCAATAATGCACTGGACAAGAAGACCACCTTTGTTCTGCATTCCACAGGTAAATCTTCCTTCATTTTGAGCCGATCATCTGTGCTGTAGTCAGTATTAAGTTACCAAATTGCAAATGCGAGCATAGATTTCTTAGAAAGTCATGATTCAGTTGTGGTGTATTACATTCGGGCCAGAAGGCTATTGATAACTCTGGAATACCTTCGTTATTTTTATGCAATTTGGAGCATGACAAAGAACTGTGGACGGCTGGCTCCTAAATATAGGAAATATCAAGTTCGGTTCTAAAAATATCCAAATGTGAGGAACACGAATAGATTACAATCAAAGACAATTGAATCTTCTTTAGGTTGTAAAACTACAGTGGAATTGCAGTGACGCAAGTCTTACTTAAGCATCAGCTTGAATTTAAAAATTATTTTCGTAAGGCCAAAATTCTTTAATTTCGTAGCAAACTATGTTGATTCTAGAAAGCAAATATCGAAAGATGCAAATACTAGTGCTCATAGTATGTAGAAGTTTTTTTAGATTGTATATTTGATTAGATCACTCAACCTAATTACACTTGAAGCCTCAGCCACACCAGACAACAAGCCCAAAAGTCCTCTGGCAACTTTAAGAAGTTTAGACGAAAATGGCTTTCATTTGCGTTCATTTCATAATGAAATTCTCATTTCTCAAGAAATGAGATTTCAAAGAATTATCTTTCGGTTTGGTATTATTCCGCGTATTATTTCTGGTGCAAGCAAGTCAAAATTGGCCAATTTATGCAATTCGATCATTTCAAACCATGATTCAAATTGTATGTGCTGCTTCTTTTCTAATTCTCAACAGGGCAAGGGTTGACGACATCAAGAACATTCTGTAAACATTTTTGCAATTATTAATGGCCCTGTCGCTCAATAGTTCCCAAGCTTTCGATTTGTTCATACGTCTTAGAACTCAATCCATGTAATTTTATCGTTTTGTTTTGACTGGAACAATTTCCAAATAAAAATTGAGGCTTGCTTAGCTCAGCTTAGTCATCACTCTCTCACGTTCTTGCCTCGACCTCTCCTGTGTGCTTTGCGTTCAGGAAAGGAATCCGTTCGCCTCAATTTTGCTGAGTGAGAAACCTTCAGAGCAAAAATCGACATGTACGGCTGAGCTGAGCTTAAGCTTAAGCTTAAGGCAGGGAGGGTTGGAGGTGCTGGAATGAATTCTATTCTAGAGAATGCAGTAGTATGCATGGCAAATCCATGAGATGAGATCATTTAATGTTCGTATTTATCAAATTATACAATATGTGTCTGCTCATAAGCTAATTCTCTAACTTGTCATAATTTAGTCTTCTTGAGAAATTAGAAAATTGGCGATTTGATTGAATGAAATCACAACCATAATAGTTGAGATTTCTTAGGAAATTGGAAGATTGGCGACGTGATTAAATGTAAAGAATGAAATCACAGCTAGAATACAAAAGATTTCTTAGGAAATTGGAAGACGCCATTAAATACAAAGAATGAAATTGCAACTGCAATAGTTGCAATTTCTTAGGAACTCCGATATTTTAATGATCGCGATGTGATTCTTCATGTTGGTGCCAAACAAGGAAGTCATTCCTGGCCTTTCCATCTGTAGAAATGACGCAATACGATTTTTATTTAATCCTCCGCACAAGGCACAAACAACATTTTATTCGTACAAAGCTCTAAAGTACATAAATACCTCACCGCACAGCGAACTACTCCCCACTCCGTACTCCCCGTGTTTGCATATGCATTCATGGAACTGGAAGGGGGGGTGATGCATTCTACTACTAACTCAACAGTTGGCGGCTATTTGTTTACATTGAAATCCAAAGTCCAGGGAAGCAAAACTCAATCAAGTGTGAGAGCCAGCAGCAGCAAACCTTTGTTTTTTTACTTGCTCTCAAATACATAAATCTTGAAAGAATGCATCTGATTTGAAATTTAGATGAGTTGTAGAACAAATCCAATGAAGAAACAGAAGAGAAAGTAGAAGGAGAAAGAAGAATGTTGTTGAAAAGGTAAGGAAAGGTAATTGGAGCGTGTAAAAGTATGTATTGTGGTGGTGCTCTGCTCTCCTCCTCTGCAAACTCTGCATGCATGCATTTTGTTTTCTCTCGATTCGATTCGATCAAGAGTTCCACAAGATTGAAGTGAAAGTAAAAGTAGAGCAGCAGCAGCAGCAGCAGAATCATGTCGAGATTTTCTTTTTGATCGAAAGCAAGGCAAGGCAAGGCAAGGACTTGGTTTTTGTCGAAACTCTAGAGAACTTACGAGCACAAGATGATGATGAGAATAATAGTAGCGTCTTGCTTGCATAATATTATTATTTTGCTCCTGCTTCTGCTTGGTAGAGAGTTATGAGAGCTATTCATGAAATTTTCTATTCATCACGTTGCAATGAACTAGATTTGGAGTCATGATTGTCATCACAAGTTGATCCCTCACAATCACAATCACATTAAAAGATTACACAATTGAGGACACGGATGAGGATGAGGGACTGGAGGGCATCAACTTCATTTCGAATTTGAGTACAGTATGCATGTACCTTACCTGCTCCCTCATGAACCCACGAACCAACGACCCAAATAAAAGTGAGAATGAGATGAAGACTTTCACTTTTACCTATTGTTGTTCGAATTTGAATTCAACGTCCTCACAAATTTCGACACGTCACCAGGGACTTTTGCATAAACATGGATTGCGTAATCCTGATGCAAAATGTCGTCTCTTAATTCCTTTCTTCGGATTAATGTACATCTCACAGTCAGAGTCAGATATGGATATCCATCCCATTCCGTATTATTTGAGAGCCCCTTAGCACCATTCTTTTTCAAAAATTTACTCGGAACAACAACAATTGGCTTTCTTCGACTCTGCCCTAATTAATAAATGAACTGATGCTTAAGGAGCATACAGTTTTGTACACTTCATTAAAACTTAAAACTTTATTTATTTCTGTGCCGCCTTGAAACAAATGATGAGAGTCGAGAACCGAAGCAGAGCTATGTGTGTATGATCCAAGCTCTAGCTTAAAATAATTAGTCAGCTTATTATATAACTTTTGGTAAGTGAATTCCAGGAAATGTGCGTCGATTTGTCCTAATGATTAACAAACAAATATTTTTTTTTGTATTTATAATGGTGTTTGAAAAAATCAGAAAAATCGTGGACATAAACTGCTGACGTCGATTTTCTAAGAAAAACGGATCAAAATTGAGCTCCCTCAAGTTCCAACTTGTTTTGCGATGAATGTAGGGCAAATCAAAATATTTTTAAATCTGAATCTAATAGGTTTTTCCAGATTAGTAGTTCACCTTCTAATTAAATTGAGTCGACTT
>JAQGCM010001084.1:0-17600 GCA_034699705.1 Hymenaphorura dentifera
AAATTAATTTTTGATTTACTTGGTAACCTTAGCAAAAATCAACAAAAAGTACACGCCTATCTCGATACATGGGAACCAAAATTTTTTGTTGACTTGCAAATTTCCCTATACCTTTGCGGATCTAGTTTATATTATATAATCTAAGGTTTCTTCTCTCGAACACATTTTCCAAACCTTAGATAGAATGAGACACAAAGTTCTGAAGTTTGTACAAGTAAAATTGTGGTAGAACATAAGGAAACCAGTCAGGTACGAGTGTAGCTTACGCAAAGGGTCCACACTATGCGAACGCGATTGCGATTGTATCACTTACTGGATCCTGACTCATTTTAAAGACGTGAACTGAATTTTCAATATTCTTCAGTCACCAAAGGACTCGGGTGATAAGTGTGATTTTTTCTGAAATTTTGATGCTTTCGAATTAGTTTGAAAGTTTGACAGAGTCAGGGTCCGAGTCCTACGTTCATATTCATTGTATTGTAGTTTGTACCGGAAATGAGATACGGTAGTTTATCTGGTTAGAATTAGGAAATGTATTTTTAAAACTTGGATTTGGATTGAGTAATAATACAAACAATTCTCAAGTTGCTTATGAAGGAACAAGATACGAGTGAGAGTGGTGAGATTGATAAATTAGATGAGTCATGAGTCATTCTCTCAACAATTGCAATGCATCATCGTTCTTAAACGGCAACCGTAATTTCTGTTTACTCCACTCGTCTTAACCTTGTGAAAATGAGTAACTTGGACTCTTTGAGTTTTTTTTGATAAGATCACTGCATGCAATCGCAATCTCCAAGCTGAACTTGACTTGAATCAGTTCTCCTTCCCATTGCATCTTAGCTTGCATTGAACGAATGCAAAGACCAAGTGCAGCACTGAAATTTCAAGAGTCAAGAAGGAAGGAATCTTGGCTTGGCAATCATGCATTTTTATTAGAGATTTTATTTATTCAAATTCAGCTGCTTCATTTATGCATCTGCTCTTGGCTGAATGGTTGAACATACAACACTACTGCACACACCACACATGAATTTGAATCCATGTTGTAAATTAAAACTGCAGATGCAGACGATGTTACAAGGTAATCAAGTTTGTAAAAAGTTCAGAATTGACCAGTCAAGAATTTCAACCGTAAACCACAAGTCGCCAACTCGCAGACTGCGGAGATGAAATCTGAGTATTGACCTTCCCAGCACTAAAGTTGAATTCATTAAACAATGATTAACAAGTCAATTCATCAATCGGCATAGGACAGTAATTTACGAATTTTGACACATTGAATATTGTAATTTGATGTTTTGACTTGATTTCATCCGCGCATAATTTAATTAAATAAATTGCACCCAGTGAGCAAAAGTCAAGGATCTCAGGAAGGTGTCAAGGGGGCGTGTCAGTTAATTATTGCTGACTTCATCCGGAATGAATAGATTGGGAATTGGGAGATCATAAGTTGAGAATTGCATTGACGGAATTCATGCTGGTCGTTCGTCGTCAGCTAATGTATGCCAAAAGTTATGTCAAGCTTTGACTGCCTACGTACATATGATTGTTTTTCATTTTGAATTCTGGATGACACCTGGCCCCTAAGTGGTTTGAGTGCTCTTAAGTATTGATTAAAGGTGAGAGAAAACGTGACTTGATAATGAAGAAGATTGATTAAGGGTTAATTCAGTTCAATTCAGTTTCATCATCCACTCGCTCTCGGATTCGGATGCTGCTGCTGCCAGTATGAATACATGTATGCTAAACGATAATGTAAAAAAATCTTAAGGTGCACACACGCTTAATAGGGAAAAAAGGTTGCTTGGAATTCTGGACATGATCATTCAAATTAATAGCGATTCCAAACATTGAACGAGACGAGTGTGAAATTTATAAACTGAATACGCAATATTTCACTGCCAATGTGAAGGCAAATTTGATATGTAGAATTGATATGTAGAATTAAGTGGCTCCTGCTGTTCGCCTGCGTCAAGTTGAACCATTTTAAATGAATTTTTTAAATGAATCGACAATGTAATTTAATATTTTATTTTTATTCAATTTACAGGCTCATGTCGTGGCAGCTTTCGAGCAATCCTTGTCCAATATGACGCAAAGGCTTCAATCTCTCACAGCCACTGCAGAACAGAAGGTAAGCAAAACACCTAAAGTCTCATCGCTCATCACTTTGGACTCTTTTATTTCTTTCCTTTAAAAGCTATCAAGTAGTAGTTGGTGCATCAAATTTCTGCAAAAAATATTAATTACTTTACAAGAGCGTTTCTTCGTCTTCCCATTGCAATAAAAATGTTGTTTTGCGGTTGAGCCGAGGGTAATTAACTTTTACTTCTACTCCCAAGATTTAAGATTTGTTTTTAAACATTGCTTCCCGTTCCATGCCCTGCACTGTTTTGCAGTTTGCAGATTTCTATTTTTGCTGCAATGTCTGTCTGCCTTGGCACGCACAACGCTCTCTCACGTTTACCGAAATGGAAAAGTCATTAAATTGCTTACATGCGACAGCACTTTGTTCTCTTGATTTTTAAAAAAGGCGGATAGTTCTTTTCATAGTTTTTCCATCCATAAATTGATTGTAGTGTTGAGGATGAGTTGAGAGATTTTGCGTTGTTGTTATTGTGACACCACACGTGTGAATTCATATTAGTCAGCCAAAAAAAGCAAAGCTCAACTACCTACCTTCCGCCAACTAAACTACGTGCAATGCACTCGCATGTCTACGTAATGTACGACGTAATGAGTGACTTGGGCTTTTGTCATTTTGTCAAATTGTGCAAAAAGCGCAATTGTTCCCACTCCTTGTGCCATTCATTACGTATGGAGTGCAGTACAAATTAATACTGGACGCAGTGGAGCGTGGGGCGGCAATGGAAGTGTAAGCTACTCTAGAGGAGGTGTCGACAGACGCCTCTTGATGAATGTCACTTTACATAGTGATTGCGGTAAAATTAGCTTGAGTTCAAATGGGTGTCCTGTACTAACAATGAACTGTCGACTTTCAGTTAATAATGGCAATCTAGAACAGTCGTAGGGTTGACAGTTGACACTCGCTGATTAATTGAATTATTTCGACTTTAAATGCCAGACATGGCCGGAACTGCGTAATTATGTTCCTGTGAAAGGTTGGCCAGATTTTAACTAGAATTCGATTATAGTAAATGGAAAATTGGAATAAGTGGACGAATTTACTTTGGAATTGGAATCCATGGGCATTTAACTTAACCAGAAACATGTCCAATACAACCTGCATTTACTCTCATTAATATTTCATGTGTTTGGAAAGGATTCACTCAAGTAAACATGAAGCATGATTTTGCTTGAATTCTTAATGTTTCAAAGTGTTGCATGTTGTCACGCAAAGTCATGCAAATTCCTTGTTTCAGCATTATTGAACCCAAAGTGCTGGTATGGTGGTACTGCTGGAGCACTGAATGTTTGCTACACCACCGTTTTCTTGAGATTAGTTTCACAGAGTAAATATATGATGGATCACTCAAGAGAAAGCTTTTAAGTATTCATTATCAAATCCCATGGAAATTGGTGGTTTGGGTGATGCGGGCAAAGTGGCCGTCGGCGTGAAAATACTACATGCAAAATGCTGTACATAAACGTGTCTACGACCTGTCTGTCTCGCCAAGGCTAGAAACATTCGCAGAGTGAGAATTTTATCCGTCATAAAAATCAAAACAAATACAATTTTTTTCTAGCTCATGGAAATTTTATCTGTGCTTTCATACATGTATTTCTCTTCCTACCACTTGCACTTGCGAAATTTTGCATCCAAAGAAGCTTTTGTATTTATAAATACATGGCAAGATCGAAAAAAATATATTAGCTTCTCATGTCACATCGAGTGGCTGGCTAACAAACAAATCTCTTTTGTGTTTACAAATTTTGCACAAGTGGAAGTAGTGCCTTTGAGTCGCCACCGAAATGGTTGTTTTCCTTGTTAAGCTCGTAACTCGTAACGTGACTCCTTCAAGACGAGTCACAAATGATGTTTGCAAAGATTATTTAGTCGTCATCTCATCTCGTAAATGAGTTCAAATGTATTCCATGTTATTACCTTATGTGGCATTTGAAAAGGTTGAATGGAGCTCCAAAATGATGGCTCATCTCATTCTACCATGCATGCATTCTCAAGTGAAATGAAAGCAGAGATTACCGCACCACCAGTGCACCACTTATATAGTTTACTGCACTCTTCTCTACAGATTTTTTTTTAAAGATTATTGCAGGTATAAACTAACTGACTGACTGGGAAGTCTGTTGTTTGCAATGAAATGTTGGTCTGGTTCTGGGTTTTTTTTTCTCTCTGTTTTAAGGTAATTTCAGTGGTGGTTGGAACGACAAAAAAAGGTTACCCAAAGGGGAAAAAGATTCATTCGTTCATTTCATGGTAATAGGAATGGCTGAGTTCAAATGAGTATCGATAACAGGGAGAGTGCACTCTGTAATTTGTGGGCTTTTTTTATTCCACACTAGAATCATTTTTGAGATTATGCAGGGCTTGGGCCTACGTAGGTATTAATGACACCATGAGTGTAGTGCAAGTGCAACATGCATTTTTTTTTCAAGGAATCATTCTTGATAGTAACGGTTAAGTTTACGCAATCATTTTGGTTGATTTTTTTGTTATGCAATGCCAACCAGTCTGAGTGAGTCTGGGCTGGGAAATGATACATAATACTAAACTTGTCACCACTAGAACATCAAATTGATGGAATCATAGGAAAGCGGTGAATTTTGTTCACACGATGTTCAGTTAAGTCATGAAAAACTCTGAGTTTGGCTAAATCCATAAACTGATGCATTGGCACTTTATTTGAGGTTAAAGATAAGCCTTTGCGACTTTTGTATGCATTTTCTTCCGCTAGCGAAACTACGAACACGAACTTGATTTCCATGATTTATTTCGCCTTTCACGTCATTATGCCTACAATGTTTTGACATAATGATGCAATTCTTCGATATTGTTCATGCTGAAAATACGGATCAAGGAAGAGCTCAGAGCTTCAATGGTAATGTTACGTACGTACTCTCTTCGGCCAAAGATTGGATTGGACAGGTGAAATTGAGAAGATGGCTGTTGTGATTCGGCGTGTTTTTTGAAGCTAAAAATGATTGATGAGAATAAAATGACATATAAATCAATGTTGAGGGATGAGGTTGGCTTGCTGGTCTTAAAACACCAACTAATCACATAGCACAGGTACGAAGGTTTTGGGAAGATGAAAAGGATTTCTAGCCGCTCCCAACTTTTGGCAATTGGATTCTTCGTATTGTATTCAAATGAAAATGAAAATAAAGGAGACGATGATGAGTGATGAGGTTATTCTGTTGAACATTATCATCAAATTTTGTATAATACCTTAGTAAAATTTGAAAACATGAGGGCTAATAGAGAGTTAAACGATACGAAATGTTATTTTTGCCAAAGTATTACAAGGTTGGCTACCACATCACACCTTCCTTGCCTAAGTGTTGGCAAAAGTTCTCTATTGATTGCCACTTTTGCCACTAGCAATTTAGAAAAGGAGGGAAAGACCTGATAGAAATGTTCTTTTGTCGTTCGTTGATGTTGATGAAGAGTTTTTTGAGAATCCAAGATCTTAGCTTAAGATAATGTAAGAAATTTGGCAGGGAATAATAGAATTGAATATAAAAAAAGAGGCAAAAGAAGAGCTTCAACCTCAGCTCAGCAGGATCCACACCACAGTCTGAACCTTGCGTTATGTTACGTTGAATACCAGGGAGGGCACGTATTACGCAATTTACGCATCTTTCGAGGTACGACTACAAAATGTTTTCAATTTTTCAACTCACCTTTGACCATAAAAACTCTGGGTAATTATACTTAAAATGCGTGTGATTTGGCTTTGGGGAAAAGATTAATGCATTTAGTCAGTGCTCACACTGTAAAATCTGCTTGCCTTGAAGGTGTGAAATATTGTGCGTAAGAAGTATTTGGTCGGCATCGTCTCAATATTATTTAGTGTTTCTTCTCTTTGAAGTTGAGCGAATAAGATTGAAAAATCTTCAAAAGATTTGTAGTTTTCATATTTTATGACTTTGGTTGTGCGGATTTTTATTTCACAAGACACGCACGAGTCAACTTTTGCATGCCAATTAGGTTTAGTTTCAGACGTAATTCTTTCTGGAGAATCACTGCTGCATTTGCAATATGATTCGGAATGTAATTTTGAATGATCTCATCAGTCGGAAAATGCAATTAATTCCATAAAATTTCGAAGTGTCTTCTTGTCTGTCATTGTTGATAACGCACTATTGGTGCCCATTAAGTCTTCATTACATTCTAAGAGGGTATTGAAGGTCAAAAATCAGCAGCTTAGCGTCCAAACATTTGTAATCACTTGCCTGCTTTAGTAATGACCGATAACCTCTGACACTTCCTTCAGCAGCAAAAGTGTTTAGCATTTCTGGCCGGCCAATGATTACATTAATACTTGTAGAGGAACACAAATCCTCCGAATTTACTTGGGCACATGCACATAGTGTGTGGTTCAAATCTTCTTTTTGCATTGTTACATTGTGTATTGTCCGTTTCATAACATTACATCCATATGATTCTGAATTGAAAATCCTGACTTCAAAATCATACACAGTTTTGGCGTGGATTCTTGCAATAAGTGCTGCACGCACGTCGAGCCGGTTTGTTCAGAAGAACAGTCTGAACAAATACTTTCGTGCGCGTTCATTGGTGCCGAGCAAGCAAAACTTGATTTCTGACTTTCTGAGTAGTGGTGTTGCTTTGCTCGTAAGAAATAATAAGAATATAATGTTACAACAATATAATTATAATCGTGCCGGCTGGGATGAAGATCATTTGGGATTAGATGAGTAGGATAAGCTCATTACAATGTTAGAGAGTTACCACCCATGTCAATTTAATGTCAATATTATTCTCCATGAGCATGAGCAGCATGATCACGCATTGCTTTTGTATGTAACGTTCTACGACTCCTTTTAAATTCAGATTTAGTTTTGAGATCTCATTTGCTAGGATTCACAACCAACTACAACTCTTTTTTCGTTCCTTGAATTTTTGCAACTCATAACATTTTGGTTGGAGCTGCTTTGCTTTCCATTGTTAAATTCCAAAATCAAATGCCAAGTCGTGTGTGGTTTTGCCGAAGCAAACAGTAGTACGATACGAGGACGTAGGAAGGGTTTTAAGAATTTGAAAGAGTTGAAGATTTTGTAAGCTTATGTAAAACTTTTTTGTATTTTGTTGTGTTGCATCTGTAATTATGGTGGTGGTTGCGTCACTATATTCACATTTTAGGCACGCACCAACATGACATTAATCCTAATTTATTGTCCAGTCTCTCTCTCTCTCTGCTAAAGTCTTCGAAAATATGCAGCTAGAGGAGAAATCAGGAATGATAAGGATAGAAAAAGTGCACTTATGGAAATTGACGAAGGAGTTGTAGTTGCTTGCTAAATAATGTCATGTGGTTTTGTGATGTATTATTATTGGTATTAAATTCTTGTCTCTTGGCTTGTAAGACATGTCCAGTCGGATTTCGGATATCCCAGTCCCAGGCATTGTTATTCCTGCATTTATAATAGTTGACTTTCCGGACCAAACAGCAGGGGATTTTATAAAAATGCAGTGGCAGTGGCAATCACCACAAACAATGTGCTCATGATTTTTCTAGCCCTTGTAGTAGTAAAGTTCCAAAATCCCAGCCATGTAATGTAAAGTTAGCAACAATGACCTCTTGGGGATGCGCTGGGTGTCGTCGCAACTGTACACTGACATAATGAATGATATTGTCAGCAAGAATAAGCCTTGAGAAATTTTACAAGACTGCTGAATTATTTTTTTGTGTGCTCTTCTTGATGCCACAAAATTCTATTCATTCGAATTTCAAATGTGAGCACGAGGATAATGTGATGCTAGTTCATTATATTTTACGACAACCTGATGCGCTTTTGCTCTAATTTTGACATTGAAAAGAATTCACATTGCAGAAAATGCACCAACTACAGCTACTCAGCGATAGTAGTTTTCTCATCTCACTGGTCGAATTCGTCAAATACTAATGATTTTTTGTAATTTTTTATGCCAACAGGACAGCGAATTGATGGAATTGAGACAAACTATTGAATACCTGCGGAAACAAAGCATCGAAGCAGGACTCACCGTCCCTAATTTGCCATCAGGTAAAACAATAAGAATATAATAATAAACAATAATCGTTTTTATGATTCGAGTTCGAGAGGAGCTCATTCTTTCATTATTGCCTTACATTGTCATCATCATCAAACTTATTCAGTATTGCCAACTTCGCCAGCCAGCTCATTCCTTTTTAATTCCGACTTGGACTTCCTAAGGAGCGGCAGCAGCTTCACTTTTTTATGTTCATTGCCCAGCTGCAGATCTATTGTTAGGGACTTACATAATATTAGCTAGTGTTCCCACATGCTTTGCGATTCTTCGTTTTTGTCTTGGACTCTTGGAGTCAATAGCACCCATCATGATGATAAATTAGGGATAATAGCTGGTCATTCCATCGTCGCTCAAACCAACTTTTATAGCTCTCCTAGCAAGAAATCCATTCGGGTCATACTTTGACGAGGTCAATTTCCATACAATACATCAGAGTAGAATAGACGAGGCATATGTATGTACGTAAGTACTAGCCACTAGCAAATGTCATTTCCCCAAGGAGTAAATCGTAGCCGAAATCGCAGCCCTACTATCTTGTCAAGACTTTGGCCATTGTTTGTGAATGCGAGGAGATGAGACGACGTCTAACTAGTTTTTGTTGAGTTTTACAGCTGTACACATGATCATATAATACGTTGATCCTCAAGATGTTTTTCTTTGTCGTCATTTTTTTGTCACTCGCTCACTCATTGAGCACATACTGGAATGTTATTCCTTCAACAGCAAAGCTAAGTGGATGCTGGTGGTGGTGACTCATTCGAAACCAAATAGAATAATAATGAAGCACTTCGGACCTTACATATTATATTACCACCCAAACAAACAAATTCATTATTATCAATGCGACACATTTCGATCGGTTCATTCCTAGTGTTTGTTTTGTTCTTTCAAATAAGCTCAAGAAATTTGTGATGTGGATGATGGGAGACGAAGTTGTTTTGATATATTTCTATATAGTTCTAAATTTGTCCTCTAGGGAGAAATAGATGAGTGGCCGGGCTGGGCTTGGGCAGGGCATGTTTACATTTTTATTAATCTTAAACACTTGGATTTGAAATTCTAGGAACATCCAGGGATGGAAGTCCAATTGCTCGCCAATTGTCGGCAGACTCTGTGTCCAGTATAAATTCAATCTCATCAGCATGCAGCGGAACTTCACATTCCCACACGTCTAGTCCTTGTGGCCAAGTGCACATGACTCCTCTGGGGACCCCGACTCATAATAGTCAAGTACCCCCGGACAGTCCAAACTCAAAGAAGAAGCATTCAAAGAATAAAGGATGGGTGAGTATTTTAATTCAGTCAAATTCTAAGAGCCACGACATCACTACTTAGAAAATACTATTCAGAAGGAATTGTTAAACTTAAATGTGACTTGATTGAATTTGATTCAGCTGAGGAGTTCGTTTACAAAAGCATTCTCGCGATCATCAAAGACCAAGTCCAGGAACGGCTCGTTCAGTGATCAAAATTATGAGGATAGTCTTCGAAGACCAAGTAATCTGAATGGTGACTCTTTTGGACATAACGGACATCATCATGGGCATGGACATTATGGTCAACAACAAAGTTTGAAGCAATTGGAATCCTCGGCTCCAGCTTCTCCTCTGCTAGCGTCTCCACACGGCCATAGCAGTGGACAAAGTAATGGTTGCGGAAGTAGTAGCGGCTCCCATTCTCCGCATTCCAATGGAAATGTCAAAGGAAGCAGTTCCTCTTCCGCGTAAGGACTCTGTCGAAAATTTTATTCTGAAACCAATAAGTTTTCAATAAGTTCTAACCAAACATTGATTGCATTTTGCAGAATATGTGATGAAGTTGAGTTGAAAACTAAGTCGGTGGATGACATGAAGAAACAATTAAGAGAGAAAGAAATGGTGCTGACAGATATTCGATTAGAGGCCCTCACTTCAGCCCATCAATTGGAATCTCTCAAGGAAACAGTTACGAAAATGCGGGTGAGCTATGAGTTTTCGTCGCCATTCCTTCCACTACTTTTTCTTGAGTTTCTGTTCTTGGGAAAATTCTGCTTTCCATTCTTTACTCGAAGCAGTCATTTCGGGACTCTCCAAGTCTTTTGAAACCTGGATTAATTTTTACATACCATTTATAGATGTCTAATCACAGACTTTTATTCTTGTCCTTGGAACTTTTTTTTATGCTTAGAGCACATAATGAAAGTAACGCTCTCGAAAGTGACAAGTCATCCTGAATCCTGACTTGACTGAGTTTATGCCTTTCGACTTTAAATAATTTGCTCTTGCTAGACTTGAGAGTTCAGTCGCACCCCTCTTTGGAACATAAGAATGCACAATAAAGTAGAGTGATTGCAGTTTTTCGGTCGACTGACTCATGCAATTTATTCTTTAACACCTTTGCTTTATTTACTGTCTAAAACTGAGAGAGTGACGTTGTGTTAAATTATAGTTATCTGAGCGTATGATCGGAATTTTATTTTGTGTTTGTTCCTGATGAACAGAATGAGATGCAGAGTCTGAAGCAGGACAATGAACGACTGCAGCGGATCGTTACCAGTAAATCCCTCACATCTTCCCAAACATCTTTACAGACGAGTGGATTAGACTCTCTCGACAGACGTCTGAGTACTTCAGAAATGCCACCTCCGTCCAGCATTGGTAACAATTTATTCGCCAATTGAATGAAGCTTGAACGATTTATTTCTTCAGATATTTTAATATGAATTCTGGTTTTGTTTAGACATCCTACTGGCGGACCCGTCCGAAAAGGAAGGAAAGCGCATAGTTGTCACCGTATTTTTGGGATGTCATGGTTCGTACGAGAGATATGTGAACACCGGGGAAGGATTCCCTGTTCCGGAATGTGCTGTTGGAACTGTTGCTGTGAGCAGCAGAACGAAATGGGATCTTCTAGATTCTCTTGTCAGGCGAACGTTTAAGGTTGAATACTAATAAATAATACTGAACGAGTCCGATTCTGGAATGCGGATTTTACAATGGAGCAATTCACTTTTTTAGGATTATGTGATGCGTGTGGACCCAGTGTCAAACTTGGGTCTGAGTGCCGATTCAATTTTGAGCTACAATGTAGGTGAAGTTCTACGGTCTAAAGAAAGTCAACTTCCAGAGCTCCTTCCATGTGGATATTTAGTTGGAGACGTGAACAAGATTCGCATATGTCTCAAAGGTGCTCTGTACAATGGGTCCGTGGATGCCTTAGCTTTTGAAACTCTTATTCCCAAATCAATTGTTCAGAGGTAAAACTGAATTCAGGGATTGTACTTTATGAAGTCATGTGTAAATCCAATATTCAACGATTGAATATTTCTCTAGATACGTGACATGGCTTACAGATCATGGGCGCATGATTCTGTGCGGACCAAGTGGAACTGGGAAATCTTTTCTGGCAAGAAAGCTGGGAGAGTTTTTTGTAGCCAGGTCAGGGAAAGAACCTAGCCCAGAAGCCATTGCCACGTTTAGTGCAGACCACAAGAACAGTAAAGAACTACGTCAGTACTTGACCAATTTGGCTGAACAATGTGAAAACGGTGTGGATCTTCCTTCTGTGATAATTCTGGATAACCTCCACCAAGTCTCCTCCTTTGGAGAAGTATTTAACGGTTTCCTACATTCAAGGCAGAGCACGACTCCGCTTTTCATCGGGACCATGAGTCAGTCCGCAGGATCAAACGCAAACCTTCAATTGCATCAGAATTTCCGGTAAATACAATAAATATATTATTGGATGCAATTTGTTATCAGAAAACCTAAGCAGAAATAGATAAATATATTAATTTTTATGTATTTCAGATGGGTACTGTTTGGAAACAATGTTGAGCCGGTCAAAGGTCTATTGAGTCGATTTCTGAGGCGAAGGGTTATAGAAGTTGATGTGCAGACTGAAGCGAAACACGTTGAGCTTACTCGCATTTTTGAATGGATTCCGGAAGTATGGCTCCACATTAACAGATTTCTGGAACGCCATAATTCCGCAGATGTCTCGATTGGGCCGAGACTATTTCTCTCTTGCCCCACTGATGTGGCCAATTCGCAAGTTTGGTTCACAGATCTGTGGCATTATTCAATTGTGCCATACATGATTGAGGCTGTAAAAGAAGGACTTCAACTCTACGGGAAGAAAGTTCCATGGGAAGATCCGACGCAATTTTTACTACAAACTTATCCATGGACAGAGTCGCTGTCTCTCTCGACCACAAAATCGTCATTGTTGAGGTATGCAATTTGACCTTTATGTGACTTAAGAATTTCTCGAGCAAAAGCAAATTTTTAACAACTTTTTTCTTCATTGCAGGCTTCGCCCAGAAGATGTTGGCTACGACATGAAGTCTGGTCCTCCTGTTAGCGCCAACAAGATTAAACAGAATGGAACAGACCATGATCCTCTCGTAAGTTTTACCTACTTGGTTAACCTTAAGTTATTAAATGAGACAATTTCGCTGACTCCACTTTATATTTATGATTTCAGATGAACATGCTGATGAGACTTCAAGAAGCAGCCAATTATTCTGGTCCTCAGAGCAATGATTCGGACACAAATAGTTTGGACTCGCACACCAGTCTTGACAAAGACTTCATTGCGACGGCTTAGAGCCGGCAGTCCAGCTTTCTTTAGTGTCCCAGGTCACATTTATGTCTGCATTTATTTCTGCCACAAAATTCTGGTTATTTATTGTAATACCTACTTCGTAACTAACACTGAAAGGAACTAGTTAATCGGCCAATCAGGATCCGTTGCTTGATTTGCTTGAACTGCCAGTTGTTTGTGCATGCTTTTCGTGGTGCTTCGTTCATAGTCAGTGAAGTAAAGAGTAGAAGTTTATTAGAGTGCAGGAGCTTAAATATTTATGTGGAATTGTAGGACTATCGTTAGTTCACCATACATGTACTAAATTATAGTCATTTTAGAATAGTATAAGAGCCAGAGAACAAGTTTTTACTCTAAAAACAGTCAAGTACTTCAAAGTACGTATGTTGTACAACAAGCAATCTGCTCGACAATACAATCGAGTAAACTTTTCCAATCGATCCCTATCATCTGGACAGAGGAAGTCAGTCATAGATGAATTACAATTACATAATAAAAAATATTTTCCATTTTGATATGAATTTTTTGATTCGTTTTTTGATACACCGTGCGTGCGTAGCCGAGTGTAGGATTGCGTACATGCCAATCAAAAGTAATTGTAGAGCGACGCAAGTCAGTGAAAGTCACAGAGTCTGGAGAACCGAGAGAAAGAATGCAGAATTTGCAAAATATTCTTGTATTCGAAACCTCATCTACAAACGAATGACTTTTTTCACGAGACCGTCGTCGTATCAAAAAGGAACTATTTATCTAAATTATAAAAAATTGAAAAAGCAGTTTGTGGAGTTGTTGTGAACGTGACTGTTGTGTAAATGCATGTCGTCTCTGTCGTGTCGTCATTTGTACAGTTCTAACTAACTGTAGTGCGTAGGTGAAAATTAATGTATTGTACGTAAATGAAATTAATAAAATACTACTATTAGGTTAACAAAAACTCTCGAAAGTGACAGCTACTAAACTAAAGAAACTTGTAATGTATAAAATAAAGTTAAATTAAATTTATTAAAGTTAGTCGCAATTACATAAGTCGATAGTTGAGTGTGTTGTGCGTTTGTACATATTCGTGTAATAATCGTGTACTAATTACAATAATTATATTCTACTTTTTTATTGTGATGTGAAGAATTTGGATTTTAAATCACTCGCCAAGTCATCGCCACTCTTCGACTCTTCAGTCTTCACCACCAGTTTATTCTTAATTTAAATTCTTCTTTTTAGGAATTTTGATGTAGCACGCCTTAGAGAAAACCCGATAGGTTTATACGCTTTAAATATTTACTTGAAACTTCGTGTACGTCCTTGTCCTTGTCTTGTTTTAATTTTGTGACGTGACTCTCGTCCTAGTGTATTAATTAATTATTGTCAAACGAACCGTCATTAGCCATGTAATTAGTACAAGTACAACTCGTCCGCATTCTTCGGTGGAAAGTAGTTTTGTGCCGTATAGAACACTAATGTCAAAATTAATCAGAGTGAAAGTGGTGAAAGATGAGTTCAGAATTTCTGTTCAACTTTTGGAACCCTGGCTTTTATGCTAAGGCCAGCATTAATATCTCGAAGAAGAAATCATACTGCCTGGCTGACTTTCACCGCTTTCACTCTGCGGAATTTCTCCAAATGCTTGTGAAGAAAATAACCTATTTGTCACACAGATTTTGAATTTAGTAGTCTACGAATTAATTTTTATTCTGAAAGATGTTCGGAAACCTTAAGATTTATTAATTCGAATATACTTTCAAACTGTATGTGTATTTAATAAAAGAACCCATCGCGCTCAATATCCTTGACTTACCAATTTGGAACTAATTTCAGTTTTTAGCTTCATTTGGTTTGGTTTGCATTTATAAGTTTTATTTAAGTTTTGGCAAACATGAGATACATTTGGTTAGGCTACAATACATTCGATTTGAATACAATTCAGAAGTTCATACATAAAATTTGGCTGAGTTGAGAATAATATAGAATCTTTTCGTGACGTTCAATATTAGTTTGACTAGAAAATTAAATACTTGGAATCCTCGGGATGAATTTAGCTTTTTAATATTTTATGTGGTTTTTTTGTTGGGTTTGTTGGTTTGGAGTTTTTGTTTGGAGTTGGGGGAGTTCACTTGAGATCCCAATAGTCGACGTGCTCGCCACTGAAGAATTGGCGACCCTCGAGGACTTTGACCAATTTGCGAACTGTTTGTCCACAAGTAGTAATTTTGCCTTTGTCTGCATGATCCTTGCAGTAATCTTTGATTTCTTTCTCCTCACAATCCTTGAGACTCTTGACGTAAATGTCCAAAAGACCAGGGTTGTAGTTGAGAACCAAAATGTGTTCATTTTCCTTGGCGATACTGCACATGTAGGACTCACGAGCAGCGCTGGCAGCACACAAAGTACTCAAAGCATTGTAGGGACGCTCAGCAGCGTCTGAAGTGATGTTCACAATCGTGCGCATCATCAACTATAAAAAAAAATGAGTGCAGAATTAGAATCCATAATGTACAAAATTGGGTTGATTTCAATTTAAAACAAAATGCATTTACCCTCTCCTTGGAGAAAATACTGAGGAAATGACTGTTCATAATGACTGGAGCAAAAGTATTGACGGTAAAGAAACGTCGGAGATCCTCTGCGCTTTGAAGACTGAGTGCTTTGGCTTGAAGATTGAATTGAGTCATCGGAGCATGAACAATCATGGCATGCTCGAAATCCGTTGGTTTCATGTTGTTCTTGGCCAAAAATTCGCCCAATTTACGCTCCAACACTTTGCCGTCAGGATTCTCCTGATTTTGAGCAAAAAGTCCAAGTTTGAGGTCAGGGTGTTGTTCCACAATGTATTTCTTGAGAGGTTCAAGAGATTGAAGAGTACGGGCAGCGATGACGGCCACAGAGCCTGGTGCGACTTTCTTGCAAAATTCGATTGCACATTTGTAGCCCATTCCGCGGGAAGCACCAGTCACCAAGAGAAGAGTTTTGCGTCCCCAGAACTCCATTTTGATTTTCGATAGAAACGTGTCTGAAAATAGAAATTATTTTAAGAATTTTAAAACTTTTATAATTTTTAAAGCTAGTCAATTCCGAAATTTCCATAGCTCCAGTAGAATAGTATACAATAAGCTTTTCCTCCTGCAAGACCAGATAAATTGCCAAAAGTAGTTAGCTGAAAGCACAGGTCGCAGAAACGGTTCCTTAAATAATGGCAACAAACTAAAAATCTTTATTAAACCCATTCGAATCGTTTTTTTAAAAAAATAAATTGTCTTAAATTAAATATAGATTTGTCAGAGCTGAATTCTGTAAGAATAAGAATATTTAATTATTAATACTTACAAAGTATGAGTGGATATAAAGATTGGGATGAAAAGTTGAGCAAAGTTGAGTTGCTGAAATTATTTCAAGTTGTAAGCGTCGAGTGAATTCTTTTTTGGCTTGGAACTTGGAAAAGTCAATGGAAATTCAGAGCAGCGGAGAAATGGTGACCGTCTCGTTCAACGCCTTGAAATGGAATGACCTTTTGTTTATTGTTTGTCGCTACTTTTTGACATTTTCTATTATTATTATTTTGGTCCCACAGCAACGCCAAACAGAAATGCCACTGAAAAAAGTTTTCGGTAACTAATGCTTCTAATTTAGTATTAGTATTCTGGCAGAAATCTCTAGCAAAAGTCTTCCAGTCGAAGCCAAGTCCCGATCCGAACTCCGAACTCACAAGCAAATGCTTTTGTATTTCTATTGATTTCCATTAGTCGTTTTGCAATTGCAATGTGATGTCTCTATTCTTTTCATATTACGCAAGAATTAATAAATGAGGTAAGGCAGTGAACCAGTGCATTGCAGTGCGTATGACCTGACCTTCTTCAATTAAGTAAATGCAAGAGTTGCCCTTATAAATAAAAAAACATTAATTGCCCAACAAACTAATGACAGGCTCGCACTGCACTGGCCTAGCAGGCCAGGTGGCGATCGGCAAATGCAATCAGTACTCATAATCGATTACATGATGAACAAAGGAATCAAAAGGCTTCATTAACAATCTAGTATTTCTATTTTTGTACATGAACCCAAGCAACAAATATAAAATTGTTTTGCTAATGTGTTCGAGTGACTGTAGTCGGTTGCATTTGTTTTGCAAAATATTGGCAAATTCTTAAAATTCGTAAATATACAATGTTCTGCTGTCTGCAAAATATTTACGCAATCAGCTCGAGCAAGTTAAAAAAATTATTGGAATTTGCAATAACGTATAATAATGTATGAAATTTTGTTTACTGCAATCACGTGGTATGCAATTCTTTTTTGCAGATTGGTAAACGAAAGCTGTTGAAAAACAAATAGGAAACCGGAGCGAATCTGCAAGAAGCGAAAATATTAAAACAAAAGTCATCTTTTACAACTTCCGCACCGATAAACAGAATTCACGTGTTTAGCTTTTTAATAATTTTTTTGTAAAACTTTACTTTTGTAAAACAAGTTGACAATTAAAAATATGCTAACGCCATGCGGTTCAAGTTGCGATTAAATTCCACACATCAGCTTTTCGCAAACTCTTTGCAAAAGTCAAATGCACAAATCCAATATCATTTGAATTTATTGCAATTTCATTTTCAAGTACCAAAGTACCAATCAGAACGAATCAAAATTTTAAGAAGGCGTCTGCCACTCTGTGTGTAGAGTGCCCAGAGCACGGGACGTGGACCCCCCTTCTGTTGGTGCTCCACCAATTCTGCCTACTGGAAGCCTTGGCCTTGCATAGCCCAAGCCTCCGGTCCGAACAACCTGTGAGTGGGACTCTCCCCTTTGTGTAAACGGCTGGTGACACGTCCTCTTA